>CAJNSZ010000005.1:503947-556503 GCA_905329745.1 Rotaria sp. Silwood2 | reverse complement strand
AAAAAAAGAAAATATCCGAAGTCAGACTGAAAAATTGAATCTAGAAATGTATGTCTAAAGAAAAAATGAAGAGTGCTCAAATTTCGAATTAGTTGCACCTTATTTATTGCAAAACTTCAATTATCATCAGTGTCTCTCACTCTCTCATTATAATAGAAAAAAGCTCTTTAGATAATAATGTCAAATTGTATTTCGAATACAACTTAATAACTGCATTTAAAGAAAAATGCCATTATCCGATATATGAGATCCACGTGACGAAATGGTTAAGATAAATTGACTTCAATATTAAGATACTAATGAATCTTGTAATCTTATAATTTTTGCTTTTTGATCATCGCGTATCGAGTTATATTTATAGTACAAATTACTTCTAATATTAGCATTCTTTTACATAAACAGAAATATATGAGAAGAAATCACAGAAAAAAGATCTAGTATTAGCAGAATTAAAGTATCATAATTTATGATTGAAGTTTTATGAACAAATAAGAATCTGTAGGGAATACAATTTCTGTTTACGAGATGACTATTTAAACTCGGGTACCAATTAAAAATTTTTCAAAATATCTAATTATTATCTTGAACTACTATTTCAAATTCATTCTATGGGAGATTCATTTTTTAGAAGACACACTGAGTAGAGTTTCCATTAATGTTTTTGCGTATGTAGTAACAATGGTATGGTCGTTTTGAATTAATGAATTTCATACAATTCGAGAAAACACAGTATAGTTTTTCGATACATCGATAAACAGTTTTAATATACCTATATATATATATGCACACTATATTTCTAGCATTTTTTGGTTAAAATAATTTTCTTTTACCATTACAAATTAAAGAAAATTATAAAATATGATCTGTGAAAGAATCCCAACAATACAGATAGTTTTACAATTTTTATAACAGAACTATCATAAACGAAAAATTCTGTGAAAATTTTCAAAAAACGAGCATTCACATGTGACATTAGGTCAGTTTATCTGTAAACAACTCTCAAACGAAAATAGTTAAAAAACGATTCATTTTAAAAATTTGATCTTGAATTTATTTATAAAATTAATTTCTATATACATGAGTCGATTGTTTTCAGATAAATGTTTGTTTTTTGTATTCTTTCAATCGATGAGTTTATGTTTTCATGGAGTCATGTCGTCGACATATAATGCAGGCATACTTTGTTTATAAGACAATGTTCTACATCAGAGGTCTCAATGAGCTGAACCGGATTGATTTGATATTTCAATGGGTACCTTTAGGTCGAATCTTGAACAGAAATATAAAGTTTTCGATAGATATTACGTATTTCTATTAAATTTGTTTTTTGAAAACTCCACGTAACTCTTTCATTGGCTACAACATTTCTGCAATGAACAACATATATATTCAACCGGGTGTCCAAAATATGCTAGCGAACATTTGTTTATACGTCAACTACTGGCACTCAAAATATGTTTGCTTATTTCGACTCCATCCATTGCAGATCTCTATTCTGTATCCATAAGTTGGATATTAGCAATCACAAATAAGATCATCTGCATAGTTATTATAATGATTACATTTGATATCTATCTAAATGAGCAACCTTTATTTTGTTTAATAATAAGTATATAGTGTTAAAGTCAATAACAAGAAAAAATAACTAGAGTGGGTCATTTTACAGTTGAAAGAAAGAAACCATCTTAATGGCTTTAGCTTGCTGTATGAGCAAGTTTTTTCTTATCAATTCAAGCAAAAGCAAAAATTCGTTTTTTTTTGTTTTACACATGAAATATGTCTAAGTTTTCATGACAGAATAATGCTGCATTGGTTAATCACGTTTGTTTATTTCACTCAAAAATTGAACAATTAACGCATCGCCATAGATATATCTTGCAACAGTAAGAAAAGAATACTCGGAGAATTCTATTCTGAAGTGTCGAACTCCAGTAGAAACAATACGATGATAAATATCATGAGATATTTACGGCAAAACAAACAAATTCGAGATGATTGATAAAAGAATCTTTTACTTTTCGAAGCAAATATTGATGGTAACGATAACTGACAGTTCAAAGTCAGTTATCGACGACTATTTGTGGAAACAGTAAATATTGTTACTTCGATTGTACGCAAAAAATTGAAATTATGCGATTATATGTAGAAAATCTATTAAACAAAAGGAAAAATAAAGTCATACATTTTTCTCATCTAATATTAAATAATAAGATGACGAACGAAAAATGTATTTATCTAGTTTCTTGAATAAGTGACAACTTGTCTTTTCTGATGTATATACTGCAAATAATTATTTATTCTTTTCTGTGCCTACTTGATATAGATTGGTGTAAACAAATGTAAAACTTACTCGTGCATGACTACAGCAGAACACAAATTGATATGAGAGCTTCAACAAGTAATTGACCACAAATTACTCGGTGAATATTTTTCCTGAATGAATATTCGTCATCGACTAACTTTACATAAAATTTTTTATATTTTTATACTCTTAGAAATTATTTCATTAAGACTAATCTAAAGTAACATACGTTAAGTGTGATATTTCATAGTAGATCTTTTTTCGAAGAAAGTAATTCATGAGTCATGTTGTATTCAACAAAAGCAAGATTTTCATTATTTGAAATCACTTTTCGATCACTATATTATACTTTTGATATAGATCAACGTTCATTTTTATATTCGAATATCTGTAACAGAGAGGAAATAAATTCGGAATTTGTCAGAATTGAACTGATTTCGTTTCTCGAATGCATATCACGATCCTATGGAATAAAAAAGTCTCAAGCTACTTTAATACACAATGAACATACATATGTTCAAATAGAGAATTCGACTTTAACACAGTTTAAAAATAATTTACAACTGTGAATAAATATTTTCTCGTTGTCATATCACTAAAAAGTCAAATAAAATTTGTCAAGTAATTAAATAATTAATATAAACTCATCAATAAATTTCTACGAAAGAGTTTGAAACAGAGCAACTATGAAATTTACTACAGTTTCAAAATAATACAACTGAAAAAATTATTGAAAGATTAAATAGAAAAAAACAATCAATTTTGTCCTACATATCAATTGAAACATCTCTTCTATGTTCGAAAAAGAAGTTATTTTAGATAGTCAGCATATATTTATTATTTCATCAATAAAATAGCTGTTTTCTTTTTTTCTAAAAAATATTTATTTCAAAATTTTTTCACAATCCCATTTAAGAAAAGCTGTAAGTAAAATAAATTTATGTAATTTCTTTTCATTATGCTTATTTTTAATAATTGGTCTTAGACGATATTCATTAATTGATGCTGGAATTAAAAATGTTTCTATATAATTATATTGTCGTATTTGTTTATGTTGATTATTATCAAGTGAATTATATTCTATTTCAATAGCATCACCTTGCACTAACATACATAAATGAAAACGATTTTCAGTTGATCGTATTATTTCAATATTTTCATTTGGTTCAATAATAAGACGTTTGACATCATAAAAATGTAAATTATGTGTTGGCAAATGTTGTTCTTCATATTTATCTTGTTCATTTGCAAGAGATATTGGTTGACAACGAAGTTGTTCACCATGACGATCAAATTTTAAATTTTTTATACCGTGTTCAATATTTAAAAGACGTGGCCGACCATCAAGACCTAATCTTAACCAATCATATAATTTAAATGTATAAATATAAGGTGTAGCTGAAATTTCAAGTACAACTTGATTACGACCACATGCATGAATAGTTTCATTTGGTATTAAAAAGAAATCATGAACGTTTGTTGGAATACATTGTACATATTTTTCAACATCTAAATTTTTTTTGTCTTTATTACTTATAACTAATGCTTGATGAAATTCTTCTTGATCAACATTTTCATGAAAACCAAGATAAATATATGATGAACATGTTATATCATTTTTAACTTCTTTTTGCCAATGTTGTTTTGTTTCGATTATATAATATGCTTCATCTTGTGTAATTTTTTCTCCAAAATTTTCACGCATATATTGAAGACTAGGATTGCATTGTATAGATAAGTTTCCACCATCCATAGTATCAAGAAAATCAAATCGTATTGGAAAATCATTTGTACCACTAAAAATTTCACGATGAATTTTGTTTCCTAATATTTTATCAGCTTGTGAACCGTAAAAAATATCCCAGGAAAGCTCAACAAGACGATTATTTACATCTGATATAATCACACCATTTTCTGGTGTTATCATTTCAAATGACCATGCATAATTTTTTGTATGTTTTGAAATATTTGTACAAACTGTTTTTAACCATTGACCACCCCATGAACCTGGTTCAAACCAAGGTCGTACACGAACTGGTCCATTAGCTATATGAGCAAGTGCTTGACGAAATGTATCACCAGCTATCCATGTTGGACAATTTGGTCGTTGACCATCAATAAAATAATTTATACGAGATAAAAGTTCTTGTTTAAGTTTATTAAAAACTGGATAATCAAGAAAGTAAAGACATTTCTGTTCATACATAGCTGGTGTTAATGCATTATTATCAGATAATAATCTTCGTGTTGGTTTTAAATAGGAAAATGATGTTTGTGTTGCAATACGATAATAAAGTTCATTCTTAGGTAAATCAATATAAATTAATGGTGATGTTTTATTAACGTATGAAGAACCAGGTCCAATAATAACACATGGATATGAAAGATTATCTTTGAAAAATTGAAATTTTTTTAAATCAATAAAATCTTTTTTAAAGTCTAAATCAGATCCAACTTTACCAAATAAAGATTTTGGATCTTTAAGATATGATTCTCGTTGAATATTTGAATTTGTTTGTAAAAATGTTCGACTATCATAAAAAAGTAATGATGATAAATTTTTTTCTTTTTTTCTATTATCCGAATAAAATTTATTTAATTGATGTGCATATTCATTAAAACATGTACCAACAAAACCATCAATTAATAAAATATTATATTTATCAATTAAATTACATAATTTTTCATTTAATGTTAGATGTCCAATACCAATATAACCATGAGGAATTCTATGAGATGGATATATATCATATTGAGATGTATCAATAGTTTTTACAACAGGTAATAGATATTGATGAGTTTGTCGAAAAGAAGTTTTAGGTGTTTCTAAAGATTGCCGTTGAACAGCACCAAGACATACTGATTTACCTTGTGAAAGACTAAAATAAATATGAGCTTCAGAAAATTGTTTAATAGTAAAATTAAGTTCATCTTCAAGTAAGTACCAAACTTCTGCAAGATTACCACCAATAACAATAAGTTGAGTACGAAATTTAATGATATATGGTACAAGAAATTGTCCTAGTAGACGAACAAATGTTTGCAATGTTTTTATTGCATTTAAATCACCCTTTATTGCTTGTCGAACAAGAAGATGTTCAGTAATTAATAAATTATCATCATTTTGTTGTCGTTCATCTGTTGATAATGTCATACTGCTTGTACCGGAATTATCATCAGGAAGTTCATTTCGAAGAAGTTTTTTATGAATATTAATTAAACCACGAGTAGAAAACCAATCATCAGCTGTTGAATGTTGATCATAAGGACAATTCGATAGCATACCATCCAATGGAACATCTTCTCGATTTGTAATAGTTTCTCCTCGATCAATAAATGCTGAATCAAAACTAGTACTGAGTATTAAAGCAAGAATACGTTCATAACCTTGATGAAAATCATTATTTGCTTCTCCTAAAGCGAAACATACTGTATTATTATAGAATGAAATTGGTATGTGAGCTAATTGTTCAATAACTGTCCATAATCTCGGACTAAAATCGTTGGCTGTCAGAGGTTTTCGTGGTGAAGTTATCTCAATGTCATGAAAATATGTTTCACGGCGTGATCGACATATTAATGAACTTGGTTCAATTTCCTCATTTATATTATTTTCCTCATCCAATTGACCACAATAATCTATAGTTTTTTTCTTAAAAAACTCTTCTTCGTCAATCTGTTCAAGTGTTGTTGGTGGTACATTAAAGGTAATTGGAATACGTGGCGTTGTTGGTGGTGTGATTGTCATTCGTCTTGGTGCTTTTTGTCGTAATTTATCAAAAATAGTTAATTCTTTCGGCGGTGATATTGACGATTCTGCAGAACGTTTATCATAATAATCATGTTTCCAACGAGCAATAAGATCTTTAAGACCTTGCGCAAGTGATAAACGTATGTTAAGACCAAAAAATTTGTTAAATTTTGGTGATTGAATACAACATGTACCTGATTCATAATCCATAGGACCAGGCATACCAATAGAAATACCAATAATAGCATCGTTTTCATTATAATTATAAACAAAATCAAGAAGAACATCATTAATAGACTGAATCCAATTAGAGATAATATTTCTGGGATCACTGTCTGTATTTATTTCAAATGTACGTGTAAAATACGTATCTCTTTCAATAGAAAATTTGTCATGTGGCAATTGTTCAATACGTACAAGAGCTGATGTTATATGACTATCATTGATTTCCAGGCCAATAACTAGTGACGACATGACGTATATGTGTAAAAGAAAAAGAAGTAGAACTGTATGCTTATGTGTGTACAATCACAATTCGAATAGAATAAAGCGAAAATAATTTTAACTTTTATTGACTCTTGTTAACGCTAATAATATTTTATTTGTTCTATGCATTGTTTTTTGTCGATAGAAAAGAAAGCCATTTGTATATAATAATATGTCAGTCAATCTAACAGATAGATTTCTTTCTTATGAATGCATTCGCTTTTCTTACCTTTTTTTCTTCTCTCTCTCTCGTATTCATATGCGTATATATATATATATATATATACATGTAATATTTCTCTACGAATAACCACTTGTGTTTGCATTCATAATAAATGATGCGTATCGTTTATATTTTGCCTAGACCATATACTGTCAAATAATGAGTAAGGTTTTCAACGCCTATCAACATCACGTTCTAAATCACCTGTATTTCTTTTAACATCAATTAGTGGTTTATGGGATGGTCATAGAAGTCTTAGATATATATCAACATAAAACTAAACAAATTCGTAATGGATAAAAGTATTAATACAAACAACCATCCCGTCAATAATATATGATTTATTATCATTGAGACGAAACTATATATAACCACCAACACGGTTATTTGAGAGTATATATTGTTAATAGGCAACTGAAAAGAATAGTAAAAAAGTACGATGTTCTGCTTCACTTAATATTTGATATGTGTTAGATCAATTGAATAGAATAAGTTTTGATAAAAATAATTCGTCATTGAGAATTGAGCTTTGCAGATTATAATATATATGAAATTTTTTAACAATTTGATCATATTAGAGGCAGTCAACGATCGAATGATTAGACACAAGTGTAATTTAGAATGACATGATTGCTGGAGATATGCTAATAATTAATTATTTTAATGTATAAGTAGTACTATTTCAAAACTTTCGAAGATCAATGTTCATTACATCAGAACGTATTATACTAGATTTCAATAAGCGAGCCAACTATGAATATGAACAAGCTCCATTACGCATAATACGCTTTCATTACAGTGACAGACTTCAAGTAATTTTATTTTATGGACGTGCTGCTTGTACAGCGTATATCAACCATATTAGTGATGTATCTATTCTAGAGAATGATCTTTTGCTAGTTGTTCAATGTTTACAATTATTCTTGTGCAAGGTTTTTTACAAAATGGACTTGAGTTAACTAGTCGTTATTTTTAAGAAAACAAAACTGAATTAAGTTCAATAGATGGCGTTTATCGGATGTATACATCTACGTAGCTTAATCTTTTGAATAACATTGTTCGATTGTCATAACTACGAACTTCTGAATTTATTTAATTATTTTCAACTACAAATGCAGATCATCAAGCAAGTTTAGATTTCTTTTCCTGAATTTTTTGTGAGATAAAAAACATTTCATTTCTTTTATTATAAAATGCTAATAGTTTGCCTGAGTGGAAAAAGATGAAGACTGTGTCTTCGTGTCAAAATGCAGCTCGGATTCTCTTCTATCTACAATATAAAATTGAAGTGTTAGCTTTGAACAGCTACTACAGGAATATAATTTTCATATCCAAATTGCATTAGATATCCTGAAATATCTTTCGATAATTGACACAAAGTATGAAGGTCAACTATAGGTTATGATTCGAGAAATTCATTGAAAATGATCATTCACTATTCAAACATACACATATGAAGATGAGGGTTAGGAATCATGAATCCTCTATTCTTTCGTATCTTCTGAGGTTAATATCCGTCATAATAATCACGTAAAAATGTAACAATTAAAATGAAGGTGTTTAAATGGGATCGATGAGCGTCTACATCACTTAGGATTGCTGAGCTAAATATAGATGGTTCATGCATCATTGAAGAACGCTGATCATCATTACATTTAGTAAATGTTGAAATAATAATTTATAAATATGAGAGAAAAACAAATGTCTTATGTGATAATCGAAAGAATTATTTTCTTCATGATAAACATCGATAAATAAAATTTTTGCTTTTACTAGCCTCAGAAGTTTTAAAAATTTTAATAGTTTTTAATTGGAAATTGTAAGTTTGTGTGTATGGGTGTTTATTGTAGAGGCAACAACAAGGTGGAAGAGAATATGAGAGAAGAGAAGAAGAGAGAACTACACACACATATACATAGATGCACACCTATATATACAGGGTCATGGTAAGGAATGGTCCCATACATAAGAATAAAGGAGATATTCATATGTATGTGTGATAGAAGAACGAAGGGAAATGTCCATATGATGACATATGATGTCAACTGGAAAAGACCAATACATTGTGTATTGGAAGAATACCTACACCTCTTCCCTTAAAATGAACACTAAGTGTTTGCCATGGGGGAAGGTTTGTGATTATGACGAGGACGTGTAGGAATCAGTACTTGTGAAGATTTGAATTGACTTCTATTGACAAGTAGTTTCCATCGGAGTATCCAGTAAACCATTTATGAGAAATGATTTAATACTTGAAGAGGAATAAGACTGAAGTCGAGTCGTTTTGAATTGTGGCTTCTTGTTCAGTAGATCATCACGTAAAATATCGATATAAGATGAGTGACCATTTGAACAATGACGAAGACGAATTCGATTCTGATGACATTTCGCACGTTGTCCATCAGATAATCGAATCTTGTGAATCATTTCACCATAATAATTCACAACGATTGCAGACTGCCACTGTGGTCTTTGTATTAGATGAGGTTTAATTGCCCAAACTAGTTGACCCACAGAAATAAAATGAAATAAGAAATACATTTCATTGGCACATTTCAATAATCTTACGAAATTGTATCAAAATAACTATTGAGATAATTACACCGGTCGACGGAGTTGTAACTTTCGACAGGCAAAATTGACGAAGTTACTTCAATTGAACTAAATAACAAATGAATATCAATTAATTCAGAATATTAAAAACAATATGTAAAATTAAGTTCAAGTTTTCACTTTGAAAAGATTTCTATCACTTTTTACGAATAAGCATAGAAGAAATTATTCAGAAAAATCAAATATTATTCTTTTTTATAATAGTCTATATGATTATGGAACTATTCTGATGGTACTTCGGTCTGTAACTGATAAAAGAGATCTCTAAAAATACTATTCTTTGATTTAAACATTACATAGACGTAGAATAGGCAAAGGTCCTACAATATATTTTGACTCGAGATCTTTTCCGTTTTTTGTTGTGACTATCTGTTTTCATTTTGGCATAAAAGTCATGATTAAAGATGAAGATATGTGAAGCACCTATTTACAAGGAAAAATTAACTCAATATCAAGGTGAATAAATCTGCTCAGAATGTAGAATGGTTATTCTAAATTGTTTTTCTTCAAATGCTTCAATATAAACAATAAATTTCAAAATATTAATCTTTACAACATCTCACTCATAGTATTTCACGGTCACAAATTGCTCTTGCAACTTTATCTACTATTTTTCGTATGATGTTTATCTGATATGTTCTTTTTCCTTGAGATTAATTTCACTAACAGAATTTATGTTCAACTGACACATAAATAATAATGAAATTTGGTATTGAAAGATCCAGTCATGTGAAGCTTTTCTTTTGGCTCAGTGTAAGTCTGATCCTGCGAAGCATTCCATGTGTCCTTATAATTAGACTTTGTCTTATTACTATGAAGTACTGTTTATATCAGAGAATAGTATTTTAGAGATCTCTTTTATCAGTTACGGACCGAAGCACCATCAGAATAGTTCCATAATCAAATAAACTATTATAAAAAAAAATAATATTTGATTTTTCCGAATAATTTTTTCTATTCTTATTCGTAAAAAGTGATACAAATGTTTTTAAAATGAAAACTTGAACTTAATTTTACATATTGTTTTTAATATCCTGAATTAATTGATATTCATTTGTTATCTAGTTCAATTGAAGTAACTTCGTCGACAGATGTAACTTCGATATGACGAATATATTATCGAATGGTAAATGTTCTTTTATTGACTATTACAAAAAATTTAACAAATATGAAAATTACATGTGTTTCTGATAATATTTAATATGGATATGTAACTATTGTTGTATTTCATCTCTTTTTTATTTATAATAATATACACGTAGATGATGGAGTAAAACGTCAGATTATTTCCAACATAATGAAACTTTTCAATATGAAGGATATTTATTTGATCGATGTATATATATATATATATATGACGATATCATATTTCTAGAAAAAGTAACAATCATTCATAATATTTTCTTGATATATATAAACAATCTAAAGAATGCATATCGGATCAATGACAGATATAAAAATTGTACACTTGAAATGAATACACAACCAAATAATTTCTTTTTAATATTCATCCCAGAAATATGACACCCGGAGTCAAATTACGATGTTTATCGTCCCTCAAAAAACGATCTTGACCCAGAAACATTCAACAAACAAGGTTCAAAGATAGCTCATTTGGTAACCCAAAATTGAAAAACTTCCTCAGCAAACAAAGACTAATAAAGAATCATAGGTGTCGATGTAGTATGAGGCTCGGGTGAATAAGTCTCTCAATTTTCACGTTGTGTCGGCGAAAATTTCGAGCTGTTATCACAAAAACTCTCCGCCAAGTTTAGGAGGGCATCTTTTCTCAGTCACATTCTGTCAGATAGATAGCTTCCGACTGAGTGTCAAATTTTTAATCTCCTCCACTTCTAAAAACTATCAAAAACTCTCTAAGAAATAATATCCATGAATTTAGAAAAACCTAAACAAAACATATCGCTTCTTGTTTTACCATACGATATTTTAATGATCCAATATAATAAAATTTATTAATGCAAGTTAATTAGAATTCGATGTTTATCTTTATAAAAGACTGGAAAGTCATCAATTGTTTCAATGATACTTGTCAATAACTCAGCTTCGACAACTATTAAACTATGTCTAATGATGTGCCGTGATAATTTTTATACAGCTCAAGAAGAAAGAAGCAAGATTTCAGGAGTGTATACTTTAGGCATACTACACTTGCACTTCAAAGAAAACTTGAAGTAGACGAAATTTCACTTGTCTTGAATGCACATCGAATTATAATTTCATACTTTTCTCTTAAAAGATAAATGAACTGTTATTAGAACTGAAGATTTTTTTCTTGTTTTCATCTGTCATAATTCTTTGATAATACATTTTGTCAATGTTTTTATTCTGTATTCTCAGCGAACATTAATTCGAAATGAATCTCTCTGTGACCTTACATCACTGCTATTCGACTCTTCAAGAACTATTTGATTTGTTTTTCTCGCATAAAAGCTGATTAATGATATTTGCCACGTTTATAAAATTGATTTAATACGAATAACAGTATATTATTTCTACTACTTAGATAAACAAGTAATATAAGGAATTTTTTCCAAAATTTCTGAAATTTTTTCATTTGATTTTTCGATTTTCATTCATATTGTACTGTATTATATTGAACCGAGCCATGAACGTGAGAATGCATATCATTCGTCGGCAAGACAGTTTGTCGACAGATATTGTATCGACAGATATATCGTTGAAGGACATTTTGTTGACATGTTTCGTTGACAACCGAATTAGCCAACGATGTATTTTTTCATCTGCATTAAGAGCTCCTACATTTTAACAATAAAACATCGTTCACAATTTTATTTTTTGACTAGTTAATCGAAAAGTATTTCTTTTCAAAACGCTATGATAATAAGATCAATGAAACTCTGATCAATTCAAATTTGACGCACTTCAGCATGAGTATCGATGAAGGATATATCCAAAATCGTACCTACAGCTTCTCGCTTTTGGTCGTAAAGAAGAAATAAATCGAATTAAAAACAGAAACTCAATCCTTCTACGTGTTGACCTTTGTCTCTTTCTTCTCACCATGCATATTTCTATTAGTCTACTACTTATGTGTGTTATTTTCTCTTTTATCTCGTAGATTAAGAATGCAGCACATTCAAAGCCTTGGTATTTTTCAGTTTGGTTTGACGGCTTAAAGTTTTCTTTGTTCTTCAATGACTCGAATCTCACAGATTTGATAAGATGAGGTGTTAGAAAGAACTATCAGCTTAATCATGGCTGCGGCGAAGCCAGAAAATGAATTTAAGATTCAAGACTAAATCCAAATACTAAGGACTTCGCTTCAAAGTTCTAAAATGCATTTCTTATTTTTCCACTCTCCTAGTAA
Organism: Rotaria sp. Silwood2; assembly: GCA_905329745.1. NCBI lineage: Eukaryota > Metazoa > Rotifera > Eurotatoria > Philodinida > Philodinidae > Rotaria > Rotaria sp. Silwood2. The sequence goes on along the minus strand of CAJNSZ010000005.1, from coordinate 543,779 downwards.
AGTAGAACTTTTTTTCTGCCAAATTATATTACTAAATCTACAGGGTTTGGGTTGTTGAAAAACAAAGCCGAAGCTAAGCCTCCAAATCAAATCATAAATCCCTTGATTCTAAATCCACAATCTGTTGTAGATTTGCTGTACCTTTATTATTAGATAAATAAAGAAAAAGTAAAATGGTATTTTAAAACATTAGTACTTCTTCACAAAGATTTTGTCGGAAAAATATCTGTCGACAAATGAATGATACTATTCTCGAACATGACATGAAGACATAATTTAGATTTGCAAACACTATTTAGGTGATTCTTTATGTAAGTACTTGTAAACGAGGTTTACATATTAATATCTGGAATAAATATCTTTATATTCCGAACTGTTTATCATTTATTTTTGTCATATATTCATCTCGATCTCAGAATGTTTTCTTTGATACTTAATCATGTGCAAATAACTCGCGAATGCGAAAAGACAATGCGATGTGGATTTTGCTACAATGTAAACCACATTTCAGAGCATTAGTTTATGTAAGAATGCTAATTTTTAAAGAAATCACTCAATTAGCAAGTCTTATGCATTTTTCGATGATGATGTTTTCAAAAAACCGTATAGAATGCTATACGTTGATGATCAAACGGACAACGATCTATAAGAAGTATGAAAAGGTTAAATAAGTTAAATTAGCATAACACTTCTCGTGTTTTTTCTTCTTCTAGACAACTCTCTCCTATTCGCATAGATCGAATGCTACATGTGAACTTTTCTTATCTTCATAATCAATATCAAAGAAAAAAATTGAATAAAATAACACGCTGACAATTGGCTACATCTCTGTTGCAAACATTTTTTTGACTAATTAAGGTAAAATGTCTGCAAAGTAGAATCGGAGGTCAGGGAAGAGATGAAGAGGCAAATATGGTCGTGTTTTGGAATCAAGGTAAGGTTTATTATGTGAAAAAAGTTTATTGAAAACGTGTTTTTTATATTTTTTTCTATAATGTTAAAGTGATTAACACAAGTTTAGACATAGATTTTAACAGTCAATGGAGTTTTCTATCTAATACATTGTATGTACCAATTTATCTAATTTTTGTTAGGTTCAAGGTCGAGTAGACGTATAGGCAATAGTTTTTTTCATTCCCATCCTCATTGTCGCACGTACACCTATGCCCCATGCATATAGTTATAAGAGGATAGAATTAAAATGAACGGAAAGATGTGCAGTTGGTATCATAGTTAGAAACTTCATTTACAAAAACGATTGATTGAACTCTATTCAATTTGTAAATTGAATAAAATGAATTGGCAGCATTCTTCTTGAACTAAGGACAGAAATCGAGTTGAGTTGACTAAATAGTTTCAGCATCTCGACAAGGTTCAAGCATGATGATTACTTCTCAGTCCTATTATTAACTATCTATTCGAACAAAACTGCATCGATCAAACGAAATTTAATGCTTTTCTCGTAAATCACTTAAGAAAACTGAAATAGTATTTTTGAATTAGTCGTGTACTTTAAATAAGCATGTCATTATACGCAGAGAAATTAGAATAAATATCAAAGACTTTGACTTGTTTTTTCTTTACTTCTTTTTTTCTGAAAACCCAATTAAATGTTCAATTCTCCTAATAGTAACATCACGTTCACTGCATCAAAATCTGAAGCATCGTAAAAATTTCTACTTCGAACTCAATTTGAAGCTTGATGTTTGATTTGATTAAAAAAAATTCAAAAGAAAAAGTCTTAGAGGGATTATACCATTTTAAATATAATTTCTCTCCTTTTATAATTAATCTTAACGTTTATTAAAAAATATTTTTCATTGATAAATGATTGAATTCCTCAATAAAAGTAAGTAATTTAACTTTTGTATTATAAGCTTTTTTTTATTTTCTTCTTTTAAACTCATACGGAATTATCAACAAGAATGAGTGTTCAGAAAACTCGTTTTACTTTCTCGACGTACGCATCAAAAGTTGTCATTTTCTGTCGCGACGATCTCAAGAACGGAACGTCAGAAAATAATCATTCAAACGCGAGATTGAAATATCGAGATCGAACTGATACCTTTTATTTCGATATTCTTGTAAACATGTTTCATTTCCGTATGAACAGCTTCCGAAAATGACAAATATGAGACAACTTTACTTTTCTTTATTTTGGGATAATTAAAATCGAAAATGTAAACGAAAGTTAGACGCCATTCAGTCTGCTCATGTGTCAAACAGCTGTAAATACAGCTGATAGAAGATAATGAATCATAAAGATAATTAAACTATCAATCGAAAACATTGTTTAGAAACATGTCGATAGGCGTTTAAAGAGTTTTCGTAGTGATGAATTTTATTATGGCCACTTTTCATTTCAGTCTTAACTTTGATCAGCTGATTGACCGAAACGTAATATTTTCTATTGACAATGATCGAAAAAAACGTTCTAGCGCGGTAGAATGTAAAGAACTTGACCAGAGACGTCACTCGACATTCAATCCAGAATCTTTCTTTTTTATCAAATATCGTTTTCCTGAAATATCGAAATTCGTGCTTCGCACCGCATTTCCTATTCTAGTCGAAACTCGAAACCATCTACTTAATTTAAGCATCTGATTGTATATTCAAACGAATCAGTTTTTTATTTTGCTTAACTTATACATCACACACGTACATTCACATTGTCATGAAAAGCCAGACACAAAAGAGTTAAACACAAAACAGCAGCTGATTGATTCTCAAGCCGCGAAGATTTTTTCATTCCTTCTCATTCATTGTTCGTCATAAAGGCATGATTTTTGGAGTATAACTAGAACAAACTATCCTCTATCCAGTGCTGAAAGACATTTTTAAAAACCTTCTACTGAAAAAAAAGTTATCATAAAAATAGTCAAAGTTCTGTCGAGCTGATCCGAATTACCCCATTTTGGATAATTGGGATCATTCAAGCAAATCTTGTCCGGGTAATTCAGATCACTTCAGCTATTTTAGCTGAAGACCACTTCTGAAACCTCTATCACTTCCATAGTAGTACAAATTCAATTAGTACTTCTCAAGGCAAAGTTGTTCATCTCACTGTCATCTATCTATAAGTGTAAAATAAGATGACATTCATCGGAAGCAATTAACTATTTTTTTAATTAATCGAATCCTCCAAAAAAGTGGTTTCTTCTATCATACCCTCACTCTGTTTCTCAAATTATTTCAGACCTGAAGTAGATCATAAGGAAAAAAATTGACATTTCAGATGCAGAAATGTTTGGGCTACAAAATGATGTAGAAGAAAACAATATTGAAGACTCATATTGTTGAGTTACACCACTATTAACCATACGACAAGATATTGCTATATAGTAAAACTNCACTATCAACAATAGAAGATTTTTATTCTTGCCTTTCATGCAATTGTTCATCTGTGAATAACTGGTTGTTAGTTGATAAAGTAATTTTACTTAGAGTATTCAAAACTTTGTCGACAAATTTTATTTTAAGCTATTCTCACTCAAAACAAAAAAGTCAATTTTCATCAGAAAAATCAAAATTGAGATAAAAGCATTGCAAGATAGCCTGAGATCTGGGCTTTTATTAAAAAGAAAATGTCCTTTTTTATTTGGCACCTTGTGTTTTTCAAACTTATTCTCTCCTTGAAAAATATACTTTATTGATAAAAAGTGAGAATCGATTTTAGTTTTTTAAAGTTTATGCTTTTTGTGATCGCGCTTCCCAGAACTCACGAAAAGGTTTCCTTGTGATCGTTTGCTGTCTTTCTTTGAAAGAGCATGTGAAAAGCTGCAGCGCTCATTTTAGAATTAAGCTTTTTATAGATAATAATAAAAAAGCACTATTATAAATAGATGACTATAGTTTGAGGGTTCTTCACGGTATTGAACTTGCTATCCTGTTTATCGGCATTAAAAATAAGAGTTTACAAAGAGAGATTGATGAGGCGTCGTAATCTGACATGATCTTTCAAATAAAAGAAATTAAACATATAGCATGAGAGTTTAAAGTAAATTTTAGGTTGCCGTATAAGCTATTTTTGACTCTTGTTGGTTGAATATCTCCCGAAAACATTATGATATAGGGCTGAAAATTTTAGCATAATCTCTCGCCTACAGACCCAACACATTCTGGCAGTTTCGTACTATTTGAATCCATGTAGTTTAAGATCGATTTTTGAGAATGGCATTAAAAGCAATAAGAAACACTGGTTTAGTCGTATTGGTGTCTGCGTACAGTTGGCTCTTTCTCTTAACTGATTGAAAATTAAAAACTTTAACAAAGGTTTGCTTTCTGTGGGAACGATTATGATTCAATATCTATGAATGTATAGTAATAAGGTTTCATTGCTCAATATAATTTTTGAATAAATGCATCAATTTAATGATAAATAATAAACTGTTGATTATGTTTATAGGTGTCAACGAATTGCTGCTGAACCAGTGTTAACGAATATGACATATTACATGCTGCAGATTTGAAATGTAAGTGATGTCTGCTTTTTTCTGAGTTACAAGTCGACTATCTTTACTCATTTCCCATCAAATATTGTTAACAGTAATGTTATTCACAGTTAGAATCATTATCAATGGAATAATATTCACCTATAAAGCGACAGTTCCATTTAAAAGTAGTATTGAGTAACGAAGTACTGCTCATCAGCAATATGAGTCAAAGTGTAACCTTTCGAAAAAAAAAATTCTATCCTCGGGTTATATTCAAATTTTCTGTCAATGTATATCGAGTGATAGAGAATGTAATGCTATATTTTTGTCTATATGTTTAAGTTAAGAGGACATATAATATCTATGCATAGACGATTTTATAAACGATAGGGAAACATCAATACTTATTATTGTGTTTTAAATCAAAATACTTTGAGAACTTTTTGAACACTTTACATGTACACTGTCTCAACAGGCTAAGACGCAAGTGAACGATAGGATAAAGAAAGTTCGTTAGAAAATAAGTTATTTGATTCAGTCATAAAAAAGAAAAAGAAAACCAAAAAATGATTTATTACTCGGCATGATCTTGATTTTGTGTGATTTCAGTATTACTTTCAATTTTATCATTATCTATTGAATGCATAACATCATCATCTTCTTCAGGTTCACTATCATCTCTAAAAATAAACAATGCAAATAGTTACTAAATAGAACTTTTGTTAAACGGTAAAATTTGATGTGATAAAATGGAAACTTAACAAATAAAAATCGTTTGAATAATTAATATTGCAAGTTAACTATATATTCAAATCTAGCATGAAAAACCTTTTAATGTTCACGCCTGAATTAAAGAAAGGAGAACATACTCTCAATAACTCGATAACAGTAACAGTTAGCGACCTGTGATTTTCAGCAAATGAAAGATGAGAACTTCGAACTTCTTTTTATCTGATACTATATAAGACAAAATTATTTTAGAATTGATCATCTGTGCAAAATATTCAAAAAAAATGCATGAAAATGGTGTTCTGTTTCGATGTAATTTTGATTTTAACATGTGTTTCAAATCTATAGTTCAAGGCACGATTCAGGTAATTATCTTCTCATATTTCAATGCTGAACAAACAAAATCGTGTATTTATTTGATCAAATTATAGGGAATTTTTGTTGATTTAAAAAGAATTTTCTTGAAAGAGAACACCGTTTTCATGCATTTTTTTAATGATCTGAGAAGATGATTGATTTTAAAATAATTTTTTGTCTTCTCGAGTTACTAAGCTTGCATCCACCCCTCTTTAATTCTGGCTTGAATATTAGATATAATAAGTTTTATCTTAAAATCTAATCGTCCAAGATTTATACCGATAATTCGCCCCTAGACAATTAGATTCTTGATTTATAGTGAATAAGAATATTAAATATTAACTTAATATGTTCGTTCGGTTGAATTATTATTAATGGATTTTTTTTCAAAATCAAATTTCATAATTATACAATGAACGAAAATATTGATTCATGTTCATCATTATTTCGAAAAAGTTTATTTGTATCGACAACTACTAAATCTATAATTAAAATCAATTTTATATGATATACCTATATGGTGAAGAAATGTAATTTGATAGAATAGAATTTTTTTTTTCTGTTGATCCATGATTTAGTAATAAACCACGTTTTTGTGACTAAAATTTGAATGGAAATATGTCTAGAGCTAAGTTTGATTCTTTCAACTTACATTAGCACCATGCTGGAGGTCACGTTCATCAACTAAACGTTTATTTAAAGATCTATAAAATAAAGAATATACTTTTGATTTGAAAATAATTTTGACAGACTTAAGTTTATTAAGTTCTTTGACAAGATTTTCACGTTCAACAACAAGATTTTCAGTTAAATTTAATGTTTGTCTTAACGAAATAAAATATAAATAAATAATTGAACTAGTCTTTAAAATATTAACTTTGCTCTGTCACGTTTTTCTTTTTTCGTTTGAAATTGTAATTGAGATATATAAATTTTTGATTCTTCAAGATTTTTTGTTATTTCTTGCAATTGTTGTTCAAGCTCAACTTTTTCCTAGAAATAATTTTAGAAATGCTCAGAAAAAACTTTTTTTTCTTTTTCTTTTTATTGTTTATTTTAATATACTTTTTGTAATCGTTCATTATCATTTTTCATTTCTGTATCATTTATATTAATATCAATTAATTTCATTTCTAAATCATTTTGTTTTTTAGTTATTTCAGCTAATTGTTGTTCTTTCATACGTAATTCCTCTTCCATTTGTTCTCGAAGTTCACGTTCCTTTAATTTTTCCTTATCAGAACAAGCAAATAAACGATATTAATGTTTTTGTTTTTTTTTGAAAAATTAAAACAAATTCATTTACTTCTTCGAGTACTTTGGCTTTTTCAATTTTTATTTGTTGTTCCATTTCATCATATAATCTTTTTATTTCATCATTATATACAGATGATTTACTTTGTAAAGCTGCTTCTATACTTTGATGATCTAATTTTGAACGTTTAATTTCTTCGGTAACTTTACCAATAAACTGTTCAAATTGTCTTAATAAACTTGGATCAGTTTCACGCAATTTTATCCAAAGTCCCATAATTGTTTCTTCATCATCATATAAACCTTTTGCTCCTAATGCTGCTAATGTATCATGAAATGCTTGTTGTTCTTCATTTTCATTAGGATTATGTTCAATCGATTCTGATTCACTTTCATTAATAGTCTCCATTTGATTACCAATAAAATTACCAAAACCAGCTTAAAAGAAAGAAATGATTGAAGAAAAATTTCAATATATAACTTACATGTAAATTCGTCAAGTGTTAAAAAACCATTATGATCGATATCTAATGAATCAAAAACATCTTCCAGTTGTTCGGATTCAACACCAAGTTCATCACGTAAACGTTGTATATCTTTTTTAATAATAAAACCTTTTTCTTCTTTATCACATATTTTAAATAATTCTTGTGCTTTAGCAGATATTAGTTCTTGAATATTACTAGTTATTTCATCAACCATGATTTAAAGACCAATCTAAATCTTGAGAATAGAAATTAGAACATATTTCTTACTGCACATAAATATTTTTTTTGCAGAGATTTTTCTTATTTATCTCCCTGTGTATCATATGTGTTACTCAGCTGTTGCTTGGGCATATATTTCTTTATGATCTACCTACACAAACTATTTTCACCTTAAAATAATAGTTAGAATATTTAAGTTATGAATTGAATCGAGGGAATAATTAATGTGGGTAAGAAGGACAAGGGTAGGATCAAATACTGACTAAATAAATGAATACTTAAGTAGCTTTATGCGTCTGTCATTTTTCATGTATTTTTTTACTTATTCGTTTTTCTTTTATATGACCCTCATCGATATGTACAGGAAAAGAGAAAAAAAAAAAAAGAATATCGACGCAGGGATCTCAGTAGCAGTGACAGATGCTGCCTGAATGGCTTGGATCAGGACACTTGATATGAGTTGTTTTATTTCGAGAACGTCATTTACATAATGGACTTAAACGATCCGTATCAGAACAATCATTGGAAGTAGTCGAAATATATAAAAAAAAACACATATTTTGACTTATCACCAACGTTTCTTTTTTTTTTCAATTGAAAAAAACAGACGATATTCTAATAAATCAAAATCGATATTAATCATAACAAATGAAGAAATTCTTTCATAGAACATTATTTTTGTTATTTAGTTATGCTGTCGAATTTTTTCGGCTCAAATTGAAACTGTTTTTATGTTTGACATATGGCACTATTTAATTGCACATGTTTTCTATCGAATTGATAATGTGATATAACTTTCAAATGAACCATTCAGTCAAATAACTATATAAGCTCTGTATTTTGATCTTTCATACTTTACACAAGGACACCTTTGCTTTCTTTTCTGATTGATGTCTCGAATTATATGAGAATGAATTTGTTATAAAATCTACCTGTTATTGCAGATACAATCTATGCAACATCGCAAATATAACATTAAAACTAACAATAATTGTTTTTATTATTATTTAAGATCATCTATATTGAAATACAATAATGGCATATATTATTCGTACGATTAACAAAAATTTCGTTTTGACATTTGAGACTCACTTGTTAATAATATTATCAGCAGAAAACAAAACACGTTTTATTTCCATAAAAATATTTTCGAAAAAAAGAACCATAGAAATTTTTATCATGAACTGATTGAAATTATGCTTAAAAAGTTACAACCGCTATTTCAAGACGCATGTTGTCATGGTTTCACAGAATTCCTATCGCTATGTTTCTTATAACTCTCAATTGTTCATAGCTATTGAACTGAAATCTTTTTCACTGAATAGAGCAATATAGATGATAACTTTCTGTCTAAGACTGATTAAGTTTGAGGAACTTTTCTACAGCCGCTAGCAAACTGATGTGAAAAAATTGAATAATATATGTTTTGAAATAACGATTGTAACTTTACAAGCAGAACTTTGATCGGATGCATGGTAAAAATTTCCTATGTTTTTCTTTTTAAATAGCATTTCGATGGATATAACACTATCATTAAAGGTGTCTCAAGTATGAAAAACATACAAACTAGATTTTTATTAATCGTACGAATAATTATTATCACCATGGTATCTCAATATCTTTCTATAATAATACAAAAAAAGTGATATAAAAAAATCATTCGAATAAGATTATGTCCTTCTAACTAACTATTTCTAAAATAATATGATCGATAGAACATCAGTTGTTATAGTCACACATTGAGAGAGATTGTCAATAACAGTCACGATCATATTCTATTGATCTTTAGACTTTCGATGAATAATACTCTCAATCCAATTGGGTAAATAAAATCTATATAAAGTCTATAATAATTCAACCATTGTTCCGTTTCTAATAATAATCATGTAATACTTTTCATTAGTTATATATTCACTATGATACTATATTAATCAGATGTTTTCATGGTGTATCTTATAGTAAAAGTAACTTCTCGTAAAGTATCGATTGAAATGTCTTCTTTTGAAAATCTGAAACTATATTTGATGATCCGTAAACATTCTTTCAAGAAGCAAAGAAGATGACTAAAAAAACTGGCTAACTATTGAAGAGTTTTATTTTGTATTTGTTGGTCATCGAATTTGTAAATTTCAAAAAGCAGTATGAAGCTACACATACTTTGAAACAATAAAAATCAAGCTGGTATAAATTACATAGTTATAATTACAGATGATAATGTACGTATAAAATGTTATTTAAATGAAATACACTCCAAGAATATCAAAACGAATCATTCGAATAAAAGAAATCGAAGCATAAAGAATTAAATTCAAGAAGCTTTTCAGTACAGTTTGTCTCAATATTTTCTCTATTCAGTCTATCATTATTGGAGATGATCTGTAATGCTGTTAATTGAATTCGTTGTAATTAATCATCTGTTTTTCTATAGGTCAAATAGCTGTATATGTGGTCTATTTCAATAGGCCATTTTCTTTTCTTTAATTAGACGTAAACATATAATTGACGATATCGATGAAAATAGATACAACTGGAAAATAGCTGTTATTTGCATAGTTGGTGCAGGGGCGGATCCAGTGACCACGGCAGGATACTTACATTGATTACGCAATATTGGAATAACGATGTAATTCAAATATTCGGTGATCCATTTAGGGGTTCAACTACTGGAACCGCCTACTGGCTGGATCCGCCCCTGAGTTGGTGCTATTTTAGTTCTCGCTACTTTTTTCAGTCAAACACGTTAATAGATTACGGAAACATCAAGCAGAAGAAAAAATTTTTAGTAGTGAAAATTATGATGTTGATGATCTTGATGATGATGAACCTTAATATAATATTATCATTCAACAAAAACATCAAACATGTGAAAACTACTTCATTCGCTATCACCTAGTAAATATGAGTAAATGTATTCAATATGTATAACAAATAAGTTTTTAATACCTAATGATCAATATCGCATTAACTTCAGCAAGAAAAAAGACAGCTTTAAGAAGAAAAATAAATCATATTGAATTATTTATCAATCAACGAAATATTCGACGACAACTGGAATCCAAACTTATATATCAGCAAAGTCAAAATGACATAATAGAAAGTATCATATTAAAATGTACATCAACAGAAGTTATTTTTATCTGAGTGTCACATGTGGTTGGCGGATTTTTTATTATTTAATCAAAATAAATATCAATTGATGAAAAATAACGCCCGCTGAGATGTTTTTGTAAAATGAAATCCTCATATGTGTCTTGTGAATTGTTAATAATTTCTTTTTTTCAAGTTGTATTATATATTCAGTTGATTATAAATTTTAAAAAAAACATACATGAATTTATTTAAGGAATATTTGGAATTAAAAATGAAGGTAAATGATTATTAAAAAGACTAATCTTTTATTTTCTTATTGTATATAATCCATATTTCATGCAAGAAGACTATATATATATATATGTGTATATGTTATTAACCACACACATACAAACAAACAGTAGTTTGCCGCATTATCATTTACATAAAGACAGTATATGACGGCTCGTTTGTCTAACAATATCTCATATACATCGTGCCTGTTTTTTCTTTTGTTTTCAATAATACTATGTCATTTAGCTCGAGGAAAGAGACGCTGGAATTTAGTAAATGGCGATGATATAATAACCAAAGCAATCAATTTGAATATTCTTTTTTTTTGATAGAAAAATCGCATGAATAATTGATGAAAATTCTTTTGTGGTATTGTTTGTTGTTGTTTTTCTTGTATAAGATTCTAAATGCGTCGGTGTTCCCATATATGACAAAAACAACAATCTACTTAGTACTGTTCTTTTTCTTTCTGTCCAGAAGAATAGAAATGGGTTACTGAAGAGTTTTTTCTCTTGATGTCTAACAAAATATCTTCTGATGGCAAATAAAGTTAGAGACAAAAAAAAATAGGTCTTTATCTGTGATATTTTGGCTATTTCTCTCGACGAATGTTAGCGACAACGTCTCTGCTTATATAAAGAAAGATATTTTAGCACCCTTCTTTTCTGTGCGGCTTAATGCAAGTAGTACATGTTGTTGTCATTCACAAGGACGATGAGAAAAAGAAAGAAATGGACAAAAAACCGCATAAAAACTACTTGCTAGTCTAAGCTAAAGAGAAAAAAAAACAGAACGAATATTACCAGATCAGAAATATGGTACCGTCTCCCCCTACATAGCCAAATAAATACAATCCACATAAACAGATAGATAGAATACTAGTATATGCAAGTACATAATATGTAAGGTTTTTTAGATGAATAGATAGACGTAGAATAAGTAAATGCAAACAGATTGAAGATATTTTATTTTGTATAATTTCAATTGCAAAATTGAGAATATTTTCATTATTTGTAGACGAACATGTCACGCCGAGCTCGTTCATTGAGTCGTCTTCGTGGTGCGACACCAGGACGTGAGGGAACTCCGTCTATTTACGAGTCTGGATCAAATTTTGATGGCACCGGTGGAGGTGGCTATTCAACACGCCTTAATGTTTATACACCTAATGTGTATGGAACATTATCTCGTATGGGCCGAGCTACTTCAGTAGCTCGATTCCAGGATGTCGACAATGAATTGTTCGGTAGTGGCTACAATCGATGGGATCGATCACGATCGGTAGGTCGTTTCGATTATTTAAGAGCAAGACGTCCTTATTCTGCATATGGTACACATGATTTCGATTATTTTGATCGTTATACAGAACGTATTCGGGATAAAACACCAATTTCTCTTGATAGTCATTATACTCATTATAGGCCTTATTATTGGTATCATACAGCACCACGTACCTTTTATTATTATTTTCCATACGATGATTGGCGTTATCGACCACTTTACAACTATCGTTCACCTGCACTTTATTCAGCTGCAGGTAATAATTCATTGTATGATTACCGTTTTAATGATTCAATTGATCGTGTATCGTCGTTAAAACGTGCCATGCGTGATATTGATTATGACCGTGAATTACGACAATTACGCTATCGTACACCATCAACATATTCGGCTCTTACACATGATAGTCAATATTTAGGTCGAGCACGTGAAGATGTTCGACGTGCTATTGATTTTCGTATTGGTAGTAGTGGTATTTCGAGACTTGATAATCCAAGAGATTATTTTGGACGCAAAGTAAGTGTGAACCTTTCTTTTTTCGGAGTAGAGGGCGAGGAAAGGGAATCGAGAGATAATTTTTATTTTAGTATCATCATTATGATTAAATTTATGGCTCAAATAGATTTGTGTGATTCACTAATATTGAGTTTTTAACAAAACTATTTTCTTTTTCTATCATAGTTTAGCGTAACTTAACAAACAAATACTAATCTAAATCATTTATACTAATTTGATTCTCATTGAATAAAGGAAAATTTTCATAATTACATGTAATTTATTGTTTTATTTTTATTAGTATGTTCAATTTGAAAAAGATGGTGTTAATAATGTCGGTGTTCAATATAACGGTTTAACAAGAACTGTAGAACATAAACCAAGTTATTGGAAAGCTGAAGATAATGTTGAAACAGGCTAGTAAGTTGTATTTTTTTTTATTGTTTTATTATTATTGAACTATACAAATGAATTTATCAAGTGATTTACAAGCACAAAATGACGATACATCATATAAACTTTATGATAATCAAGATAGAATTGATGCAAATCGTGAATGGCTTTTACAAGATAAAGCCGGTATTGCTCCCCGAATGTATTCTTTTGATATGAATTCTGTAAGTTATTCTATTTGATATTAAAAAAAATATCATTTGTTATGCTTATTAATTTAGCGTCAGGCTCGTCGTGATGTTGATAATTCATTACGTCTCGTTCGTAATCTGAAACAATTTAAACACGAGACATTTAATCGATTATCACAACCATGGACATTTGGAAGATACGTTTATTAGAAGAAAAGAAAAGAGAAAGGGCATTTCCAAGGATGTCTTAATAAGCAGAAATAACCTTCTCGTTGAATAAGGAAGAAAGTCGTTTTGTGTCGCGCTTCTTTTCTAATTTTCTTTCTTATGTGTGAACCTTTTTTCCTTAGCCTTTCACTATGTTAAAAAAATGCATCAATTTCTTTTTCTCGTTAAAACAAAATATTGCTTTTTCTTTGTTCTTATTGTATTTTTTTCTCTATATTTATAATACAATTTACTTTTATACCAATATATCTACGTAATTCAGCCTATCGAAAAATAATAATATACACGCCAATGCTTTGTATTGAATTGATTCATTATGGGTTGGTTAGACAAAGACGTTCAATAGCAATGATTGATATTAGACATTTGTGCAAGTCTTTCAACCAAAAGAAAGAAATAATTTATTTGAATCGTTTTGATTTTTCTGCGAATGACTGAGAATTAGAGTTTGCCGATACTAAACTATTTGAACCTGGATTATTCAACGTTTTTCGCATTGGATTCCGAGAACTGTCGTCTTAATACCGGGTGTTCCAAAAGTTTTGCAACATTTTGTATTTTGCATTTATCTCGACTTGAGAAAATGATAAAATCTTGATTTTTTTCTTAAAAGATGCGCCGTAAAAAGCTCTACAAAAAACTGTATAAAGAAATCCCTATTAACTGATTCTGATGGTTTTCCGACGCTTAATACGAATAACCTACATGGTAGTGCTATGTCCCAATATTAGAAGATGTTTGGAAGACATTTTTTGCTTTGCATATATCTCGATTTGAGAAAATGATGAAATNAGGCACCCCCGCTGCCCCCCCCCCCCCCGTACCCACACCCACGCCCTCACCCACCCCCACACCCACACCCACACCCACACCCACACCCACACCCACACCCGCACCCACACCCACACCCACACCCACACCCTTGTTTACCTCGACTTTTCGTTTTGGTTATTTTCATAGACCAATGTAAAAATCCAAATGATTTCTTTCGATTAATATTTACTTTACCTCAATTAAAATCGTGTCGATTTCATTATTACAATGGAAATGATATTGCACTTCCAATTACAACTAAAGAACAACATAGTACAATTGAAACTCTTGCTTTGTATACCGGATATTCTTTGAATGAAATTCTTACTCTTACATCTTATACACCCAATCTTCGTCGTTTGATAATACCTAATGGTATGGATCATAATATAAATATTCAAAGATTATTATCAATACGATTACCAAATTTGACTTACTTATCGACACGTTTCTATACTTTAAATTTTCATGAATTCGAAATTGTTATTAAAAAAATTTGTTCGACATTGAAAATTTTACATATTGAATTTCTAGTTCAAGATGTAAATTTTCTTGATGGTGATTGTTGGGAAAATTTAATTTTAACATCTTTACCTTATCTAGAAGAATTACATTTTATATATGATGAAGACTTTTCTCCTGATGATGAACAAATATATTCTGGCAGATTAAATTCATTCAATTCACCATTTTGGATTGATCGACGATGGTTTTTTGAAGTTGAAATTGATAGTGAATCTGTTAATTACATAGTTCGTCCATATAGGTACGTTGAAATTCGGTTTTCATATAAATTCATCTTTAGTTTTTGATATTAAAATAGAAAATAAAAATCTATATTAAACGAATAAAAATATTGATTATCATTACTCGACTTTTAATTAACAATATAAATAAGAAGATCAAGAAGAAAATATTTTCATATAAGAATTCTCTAAAAAGAAACTGTATTACTAGCAATTCTCGAAGTAACATATATACAATCTTCTAGAAATATATTTATTAATTAAATAAAAGATTGAAGGTTCGGAATTTTTCATGAAATCTAATTGTTTTGTTTCATGTAATATGCATTGTGTTATATACATTTTATTTTTATTTTTTTTACAGAAAAAGATGGTATGAAGATGTAAAAAATGAAGCTTTACATTCTCCTATTGATTATTCAAAATTGACTCGACTAACTATCAGTTGGTGCCGTGATGTTGATTTTAATGAAATAGTATTAGAATGTATTATGCGTATTTTAACAATAACAAATATTTATCATTTAGAAATTATTGAAGAATCTGTAAATATTCCATTATTTATTAGACTTCTCAATGTCTTAACAGATGTTGAGACATTGAAAATTCATTCTATAACATGGGATAACCAAGAATTGGATTATGAAGAGTTTTCAATGGCAAGTTCAACAAGGGAAAGCAGTAAAGTTAAAAAAGTTTATATAGAAAATTTGAACAAAATTGATGACATATTTTTACTTATGGCATTGTGTCCTTATATGACTTATCTCAAAATAGATCATATAAATGTTACAAATGATAATGTTGAATCGATTTTAAATTATTTTATTGGCACAAGTTATGATAATCAAAGAAATTTAGTTCGTTTGCTTTGTTTTCGTATTCCAGCTGCAGATGATGGAACTATCAAAAAATTAAAAAGAACGATAATTACTCGTGGAATCGCCTGCGATTATACTATCAAACGTATAATTGATCATGTTTATATAGAATGGAAATTAGAATCAACTGTTGGTTCTTCATGAAGTAGTGTTTTTTTTGTTTTTATTCAATAAAATACATTATTATTGATTGTTAAAGCAGACGTTTGATGTTTGCAAATTTCTTTGCTTTATGTAGTAATAACTAATATAAGATATAGAAATGATTCTAACAGATCATAATTCAAAAATTACAATAAAAAATTTATGCTGGCGGAGGCATTTGATTTACCGAAATATGAAATAGAAACCGTCATGCCATTGCTTGAAGTTGTTCATTAATAGCGGCATAAAAAGATCATGTTTTCTATAGATATTTAAATTCAAGTTTGTTCCAAACATGATGCAAGACGGAAGTGAATGTGGATATCTCTTTTTCCTTACATCGACATCTCACATTCATACTCAAGAAAGATTTCAACAAGAAAAATTCGAATCACAAATGGTATGGACGCAGAGTTTTGATGTGGGTGTTCGAAGAAAAAGAAAATATAGATGCAATCATATTTATACTCACCATGAATATTCAAATTCGCTCAAACTCATATTTTCTATATCAATGACGCGCTATTATAGATAATTAATTTAATGTCCATAAGTTAAAATGAATTTTTTAATTAGTCTAAAACTCAGATAAAAATTTTTTTTTATTAAAATGATCATTCAAACTTATTTTGAGCTATGTAATAGAAAATTTCTTTTTTTTCTATCCTTCTTTTTTCAAAGAACTCACAAGAAGTTGATTCGAAAAGAAGTCCAAAGTATAAATTGAATTAAACAATAGCAATAAAGAGATAAAGAATTTGATGAAGTATCGTTCCATTATTTTGGTTTTCTTTTCGAATCTATTTTCAAAGAAGGTACATTGGAAAATCTTATATAGAATGTCTTGTATTGAAAAGTTACACCAATCGATTAGCTCATAAATAATAAATTATCTTGACAATGATGAGTAAAATACTTATATTTATATTTACATATTAAAAGTCAGAGAATTGATTATATAGTTTCATAAGTAACAAATACTAAAGATAAAATGGTACAGTTATTTATTTGACTTACAATATAAATGGACTTTCACAAATATTATCATTTTGAAAATAATTAATAAAATAAAATAAAAATTCGTCGATTTATATCGTTTATGACAAAGAAAGGAGTAAATGATCAAGACTTCACTATGATTCATATACTCAAGTAAAACTGATGAACAGAAAAAAAAATATATAGTAAAACGATATACGAGCTAGCAAGAAGTCATCAAGCCTTGCCAAGATTTATCTAATCATAATAAACAGAATGAGAATTTATTATTCTACATTTATTCTTTTGTTTACAGTGTAGAGTGGTCAGTGGGATATGTACAATAACTCTTGTGAAAACTATTGACTGTACTAAATATTTCCTAAAATGACTGATAATCTCTTGATATACACATATTTCAAAGATCTGAAATGATCTAATTATTTGATTGATGTTTCAACATTTTAATATAAATAGAATTCCTAACTGAGAGAAAAGCTCGAGTTATCATATGAGTATAATTTATAGAAAAAGAGGAAAAAATATGGTAAATAATGTGATTATAGACAATTTCTTATGGCTCGAATGAACATTGTGTGCTATTTAGATTTTAAACATTTTATACTCGTTGGATAGCGTTTTGTTTGTTCTATCCAAAACCATTAAAAAATCTCTGGTATCCTTAGAATTAACAGAGAAATATAACTTACAATGAAAAGAAAATAAGACAGAAATTTTGAAAAATCATTAGGGTTGATTTATTTTCTTGAATGTTGTACTAACAAAATGAAGAACAATGAGTAAATGAAATATACAGTTTTCTCGAGAACAATTTTCTCTATCAAATGGTATATAACTCGAAAAGATTCTAAAAGTTCATTGTAGAAAAAATTGGCAAATACTGTCTTACCGAATTTCAAAAAAAAAAGAATTTTTTCAGAACCTATTGAGAGTGATTTCAGTTTGTATTCCACAACTTTTCAGAGGTAAGTTGAAATGAGCTGAAATCTTAGATTCTTAGTTTTTTCAATTTGCTCTTTCATTTTCAACCATAAAATATGAGAGTCAAAATTTTCGAGTATGGTCTTATTGAAAAATGTTCGATTTTCTCGTGAACTCCCTCTTAATTAGTATAGATATTCAATATAAAAAATTATAAAGATTTGAATGAAAGTAAAGATTATATGAGATTATATTCAAAAACAGACTAATAACTAGCCTGATTAATTAATTTATTTATATTACATTAGAACATGGTTTCGATTTTGATAACTGACAACAAAATTTATTTATTTCCTAATAAACTATTTTGGAAATGGCTAAACTAGAAAATATTTATCTTGTAACAGAAAATAATGATAGAAATGAAGATACATATATAATAATCAATATATTGAAAATCTATATGTTATTAAAACAAATAATCAACTCGAAGAACTTCCTACAAACTATTAAAGGTACATTAAATCAATAATGATAGTTACCAAATAATGTTATTATATGGTAACTGATCTGAACAAAGTTGATATTGTCCATCATTCATGATGAAACCTTCTTAGATCGTTCATTTAAATTTCAATGATATTTTTTTCTTGTAAGTATTACTAAATAGAATTCTAATAAAAATCCTAAAAAAACTACGCTTCATATTTGGATATGACGAAGCTATCGAGTTTTTAATATGTTGATTTCGTCACTGAAAATTCTAATTATAAAAACTTTATTCTTTTAGATTGATAGAAGATAAAAACTTGTTGCACTTCTTCTGTGAGAAAATAATTATAAAACTATGAAAAAGAATCTCTATACCTAGAATGACTCAAACCTCGACGAAGTTTTCTTCAAAAACTTCTGCATTGTTCTCATGGATACTTTTCTAATCGAGTTTTCTGTGTACACAAAGTGGTTACGTTGTTTGACACATATTCAGAAGGTAATCGTCTCCCAGTGTCGTAAATACGTGACAACATGGATTTACTCTTATGACCTATACACTTAGTTATTGGATGTGGAGAGGTCAAACCATTGACTACAAAAAATTAAAGTCATGATGGTTTTTCTTGTTAAAGCTACAACTATTCATAGTTATAGGAAACGTCTTGGGCTGATAAATATAGCGCATAGTAGTTATCTCAGAGAAAAGAATCGATTCAGATTTCTTTTAGGTTTTTTTCTAATCTTTTTCACATAGAAAAGTCTACAATAATTTAACTAACTTATGTTGATAAAACGTGATCACTATTGAAATTCTCATCTCGAATCTGTATTTTTGTTCAGTTATTCAAAAATTGTTAATTACGGATCAATTACCAAGAGAAGATAATAAGCTTCTATTTTCAACTAATAATGAAAAATTTTCTACAATATTCCCGATAATTTTAAAGAGAAAAATCTACATCTACAATTCTAAATCTTTTTTCTTTCTCTTCTACGAATTTTCTTTAGAATAACTACAATTAAAAATCGAAATATAAATATACAATCAATACAAAAAAAAGAAATCATTATTTCAACTGAACCAATTTATCACGATCTTAAAAAATATAATCGTATATTCCCGGTTGATTAAAAGAAANTTGTTATTAGTTCTTTTAGAAACTGATTTAACATAATTCAACTTTTGAATGAACTTGCAATTGGCTTAAATCAAATTGCAATCGAGTTCAATCGTTAGTAATCAATTTAAAATTTATTTACTTGATTTTTGTTGATTCAGATTCCAATCGATGGAAGACATGAAAATTGATTTCCGACTAAAGTTAGATCCCTAGTAAAACAGTCGATAAAAGTCGATTAAGTGGATTCTTTTTTCCATCGATTCTAGGATTATAATTGATATTGATACGGTTATAGCGGAAAATGTTGATTGTTGGGAGAAAAATTGAGATTTATGTATCGATAATCAAATATAATTCTCATTTTCATATTAATACCCATGTAAAAAAAGTTTCTTGAACAATCACTAATAATCGATTAAAAATTAATTATAATCATAAAACGATTTTAATCAATAATTTAAGCAGAAATAGTTACAAAAAAATCAGCATTCAATAGAACTTTTTTTACATGGGTACTCTTCAGTGGAATATAAAAGACGGTGAAAAAAAATCAGATTGAAACAGATTCTTCAACAGTAATCATAGAAATTCGATCAAATACACCACATTTTGATTAAATTCAACGAAATAATAGATTAAAATAGGTTTTTCGAGAAAAGAAGCAATTAAAACTTTTTTTTTGGGGGCAAATAATATAAATAATTGATTACAAAATCAAATCTGTTTTAATAGATTTCTGCCTTAATTACACTATCTCAATATTTGACATGAATTAATTCTCTTCTTTTTATTTTATTTTATTTCAATTTTATATTATTAATTTATTAAAATTCGTGATATTTCATATGTCGATGAAATACTTCTTTAGACACTAGATTTAAGACAAATGACATATAAGTATATGCAACTCATGAAAAAAATTTTTGTAAAATTTGCCTTTCAACGTGTTTTTTTTTCTGGGTCACATGTTTTCGGTAGACTTTAAACGCTGTTTTTAAAACGCACTGAAACGCATCTTTTTAGTGATAAAAGCAGATATGTATCGACTAGAACATGTTTCTAAAAATGCATTGCAATGCGTGTTTTTTGACTGAAACGCATTTAAATGGCATTTTATTATCACAAAAAAACGCATATGAGCGATCCCTCGGAATCATTCTGAAAGTATCCCATTTATAGATAAT
The DNA here is from genome assembly GCA_905329745.1 of Rotaria sp. Silwood2. Lineage (NCBI taxonomy): Eukaryota > Metazoa > Rotifera > Eurotatoria > Philodinida > Philodinidae > Rotaria > Rotaria sp. Silwood2. The sequence goes on along the minus strand of CAJNSZ010000005.1, from coordinate 523,044 downwards.
TTTCCAGTAATGATGACTATATTTATCTACTCTGTGTGTATATACTCCCTAAGAAGTTAGCAAGAATTATACTTGTATTTTCTTCTTCTAAAAGATTATTTTACACATTTACCAAGAATATATGTAAAAAATGTCTTTTAGAAGAAGAAAACACATGTATAATTCTTGCTATTTTCTTAGAGAGTACATATACACAAATATAGCCATCAGCCTCGGCTGGCTGAGTGGCATCGCCATCTGACTCTTGAGTCTGATTCTAGAGTTTCGATACTCTGCCTGAGCACTATTCTGTGTCATCGATGATCAAAGTCAATGGTCTTCGCGCCACAATACTAATTGATTACTTCATGCAAACTGTTTATTGATCGACTCGACTGTTTCTCGAACTTGATTTACTCTAATTACTTGTAAAAACGCGAAAGCGATTGGAAACCGGGATTTAGGGTCTAGTTTCAGTACTTATACAAATCGAATAAAAATAAAGCATTAATTGAAAAATAATCGATTTTAAAAGTATATTTCTTAATAAAAATAAATAAAAGATTTTTTTATATTCTATGCTTCACCGACGTTTTTAAAGTTGCCGAGGCTGGTGCTGACGAGCAAAATAATTGGACTTGACAATTGTCGATATTTTTGAGTGCACTTTGGAAAATCGAGTTTTCAAAAAAAACAGACTTGCTCTATGAAATATTTATAACTATGCTATCGGTGTGTAGAATATAATTTTGAATAAAACGGTATAAATATTTAAGTAAACTGTGAAAATATTTAGAATTTTTCTGTTTCTCTCATATATTTTTTCTAAAATTCTAAGACGAATTTTGTGAAATAGTTGAAAATTCATCAGAATCTCTATTAAAAAATTGTCATTAGGATTTTTTTTGTTGTTTTCTTGACCATCCCAGTTGGACAGTTCAATAACTGTTCTTCTGCTAAATTTTTCGCTGACAAGAGAAAGTTGTTTGAGAAATAAAGTTAACAATTATTGTTTATTTTGAAGATGTTATTTCTTTCTGGGACATTTCTAAAGATTAGTCGAACAAAAAAAAAACAGAGTTCGAATCTTGCAGGATAGATAGTTTGTTAATAAATACTCTAAAATGATTTAGGTTCATATTGATATTTGACTTAGCTGTTGAATTTTTAATATGTCGATTTTTGATTTGAAACATATGAAATCTTCAAGATATATAGATCCTTCTAAATGGATAGTATATACAACAAGAATTTTTTGAAAACTTCATTTTTCGAAGAGACTTTATTTAAAGATTCTGAATTTTTTACTTGAAGCTAGTCTAGTTGAGTTCTCTATAAGCACAACGTTTTAGATGAAAATATGAAAACTTTCAGTCTCTAGAATGTAGACATATTAAAAATTGGATAGCTTAATGAATTCTCAGTAGAAGTCAAAATCTTTGCAGGATTTTTATTAGAATACTATGCAGTATCTTTAGACAAAAAAGAAAATCATTGAAATCGAAAGGAAGAAGCTGAAGACGTTTCCTCGTCAGTAAAATACAATTTGTAACAGTTATTAAACTTCGTCAAAAAACATTTTTCCCAATGATCATTTAATAAAACTAGTTTCGAATTGTAAATTCACCAATGAGCATCATTTAAAATAAAATTATATTGTTTTGTTTCTTTTGAATATATTTAAACATTTATCGTGTCCGTAACAAAATAGAAATTGAGTAACAACGAAAACAACAACAGAAAAAAATAGACCCTTGTAGAAACAAACAAGAGATTGCTGAAGTCAATAGAAGAAAAGAAACAAAGAAAAAACATCAAGTTGAAATATTGTCATTAGAATCACTATCAATATCTAATAGACGAGCTTTCTGTTCAATAATTCTTGTATCAACACAAAATTCATTTGAATCTGGTTTTGAATTAGGTAAAAGTAAAGAAAACATTAATGCTATGGTGGCAAGCAAAGCACCAAAAAGAAACGGAGGACCGGGAACATCACGACTAAGCATTGATGAATAATTTGATTTTTCACTAATATGTATTGTTGTACGATTCGAAATAGTCGACATTGTTGATGTCAATGGTGGTACTGATTCATTTAAATTAACATTAAATAAATAAAAAATAAAACCAAACAAAGCTGGACCAAGACCATTACACAAACCACGTACACCATTAACCATACCTTGAACAAGACCTAAAACAAAAGCAAATATTTAAAAAAATTGTTTTTTAATATATTCTTGCCTTGTTGATTATCTTTAGCATAAATAGAAACAAATGCGCTTATAGATGGATAAGTAACAGATGATAATGCAGCTAAACCACCGGCAAACCACATAACCCTAATATGGGAAACATTTATCTAATTAAAATTTTATGCTTTCTTTTTTTATCCTACCAATTTGATGTAGCTATTCCATAAGCTGCTAATTGGACAATTTGAAAGAATAATCCAACCATAATTGTTTCTTTTGAACCAAAATAACGTTGTAAACAAGCTAATAATGCTGTCTAAAATTAATAGAATTATTAGTGCTTGAAAAAAGAAAAGAAACAAGTCCTCTTTACTTGAGCAATACATGAGAAAATACCAACGAATGCGATGAAATAAGCTATTTCATCTTCTGAAAATCCAAGCATCTATAAATATTGATACATAAATTTAATTTATGAAATACATAGTGGGTACCAAAATTATTTAACAAGATTTATTTTCAATTTTTGTTTCCGCTGCTATAAACATTAGAAAGAATCCAAATAGTAGAAAAAAATGATTTCCAACAAGAATAAAAGGAAATAAAAATGATTATCAGATCTGCAAAGATAAGAACTCCAGAAAAACATATCACCGAGTTCTCTGCGATGTTTTTTGACTGAAATACAGAAATGTCATTGCAGGTCAAAAAAACGGTTTTTTCTATAGGAAATTGAAAAAAAAAACGATTTTAGGGCCTTCCATAAGATTGTCGTATTTCAGATAAGAAAACTTACAGAAGACTCGAAGATATCTCATTTTGTAAAGAATTATTTGCTCTATCACTCTATGTAGTCTAAACAAAATTATATCTATAAGTTCTACATGTTAATTTTCTAGTACTTGAACTCTTTCTAGTGCTTACAGCCAACAGCAGAAAATAATTGAAAATAAATCTTGTTGAATCATTTTAGTATCTACTGTATATAAATAAGACTTACTAATCGTAAATAAACAAAAAAACATGAATATTGTCCCGCTTCTATAAATAAATGAAATAAAAATAACTAATTAATTTTATAATATCTCACCGGGAAGATAAGATAGAAGAACAATAAGACATATAAGACAAATAAAACGATCATTTGTAATATTTCTAAGAGCCTAAACATATTCTTAATAATATATGAAAATGAATATGAATATGAAAACATACTGCAAATGGATCAATTTTATCCCAAGATATTTTTTGATCTGCTCTTAATCGCTCGGGTAATGATTCAGGTACAACAAAAAAGATAAATACTAAATCAAGAATAGCAACTACTGTACCTAATTAAGTCAAAAAATGAAAAAAAAAATGAATAAAAAAAAGTTTCTTTTCAAGTTAACATACCAAGTACAATCACAAAATTTTCACTATAGAGTCTTGCTAAATGAGCACCAATAGCTGGACTTGTAATTAATGATGCAGCAAATGTTGCTGTTACTAAACCTAAAATAAAAATAAACATTCAAATAAATGCACGACAGATTAAAGTAAACATACCATATGCAGTACTTCGTGAGTTTTCATCAGTAACATCCGCAACATATGAGTAAACAACACTGAATGTCACAGAAAAAAGACCACTGATACTAATCAATGCGAAATACCACCTAAAAACAAGTTTAACATTGTATCAATTGTGTTTCTGATCAGAGAAAAAGCCAAAGCAACATATTGGTTTCAACTAGGTATCAATTAATTTGAACGCTCACAGAAATAGAAACAAAAAATCTAGTTTAAATATATTTGAACAAGAATTTGTTTTTAATAAATCTAGATATAGAACGTCATAATCAGTTTTGCACTCAACTAAAACAAAATACTCAAGCCATTCTTTTAATTAACACTCACTTGAAACCAAACATTGCAATATATATAATGAGAAAAAGGAGAAAAAACTTTTGTCTACGAGCGTTTTATTTACATTGGACTTATTTTCATTAATGGAATTGGACAACATGTGAAAAAGACTGTTATTAATAAAAATGACTTCCGTCCCCATACATCCGAATAGGCACCAAGTAATGGTGAGCTTAAAAAAGTTAATAAACCTCTAAAGAGAAAACAACAACAAATTAAAATTAAAAAAGTATATATCACTTTACTTACTTTACTCCATGAATGACACCATTCATTAGAAATGTATGAGTTGGAAATGTTCGATTGAGTGTCTAGGAAACAAAAGTAAAAAACAAATGATAAGTTTTTACAAGCAAGAAAAAAAATCGTAAACTATCCTACCGAAATAACTGGATTAGTAAGAAGACCCCATGCAAAAAATTCAAGAAATATGACAACAAGTCCATGATAAACACTTGGTTTACCAAAACCACCGGGCTAAAATAAAAAAAAAAAAATTTAAAAATCAAGATTATACCATCAAGATCATTTTTCTGAAATTTATTAAAAAGAAAAACAAAATAAATGATATACTTTAATTATTTTATATCGTCTATTTTCAAATTTGACACGTTTTTCTTCATCATTATCCGTATATAGCGTTTCATCAAGATCGGTGACACAATCTGTCATGGCCGATGACGGAAGACGCCGTAAATCGTTTGATACCACTATTGTTGCCAGTAAATAATTCACTTATTATATACTTACGTAAATCAATAGAATAGGAAAATAATAAAAATGAACCAATAGCACGACGAAAAAAAAATTTATATTTAAATTTATATGAAAATATTTATATTGAAAAAGGAAGACCTATTTCATTTAAAATAATATATTCTATTTCATATAAAAATATGATAATAAGCATAAATATATATATTACAAATATATGAAAAAATCTTACCAAATTACTACGAGCAATATGATTACTAGCACTGGTTAAACGGCGACGCGTTTTTATAACGATCATAATTATATTTAGTCAGACCAGAGAACAAAAATATTGTGAAGTGTTCTTTTTTTCTTTGTTTTACTTTGAAAATACTCGTCATATATTCCAAACCACACCTTCCTGATCTACGACAAAAATTGTCTGTACCACCTGATATTAACTGAAGCGACCCCGTAGAAAAAGAGAAAGAAAAAAAACACCATTGGAAAATAAATTCTATGACTCATCAACATTTGTTGCTTTCTCATGTCGCAGATTTCTATTGGGAGATTATGTTAACTTATACAATAGTCTGATAGAGAGCGTTGAAGAAATCATATCAAAGAGTATCTATAACAAATAATCACATAACAATACTCATTAATTAATTTTTCTTTGTAATAAATCATATAGTTTAGATCTAAACTCTTTTTTTTGTTGTGAAAAGATGCAAGTGTGTTGTATATCTCGTTTAACTTCGAATACAATGAAGCGAGCATGTCCTATTGTTCGAAAATTATTACAATCAGGTTAAAGAAATTATTTTAATTATAATTATTTAAAAACAAATTATCGTATTTTTATTAGAAAGTCCGCGTACGACAAGTTTATTTCGTTGTTCATCAATGGGAACTAATCAACAAAACCGAGATGATGGCAAAAAGAACAATATGACAAATTTAATTTATATTCTAGGAGGATTAACTGGTGCTGGTATAATTTATTCAGTAGTATGTTTTTAATTTTGATTGATTTATTAATTGAATATGAATCGTTTAAGATTCGAAATCGAAAAATTTCTCGAGAAAAGCAACAAGCTCTTGCAGAATATGATGGTACTAACAAAACACTTGTTGACAAAGTAAAAGATTTACAAGATCGACAATCACTTGGTATGATTATTTTTATTTGTTTTTATCAAGGAAAAAAAAAGAGAAATTATGTTTTTTTTTTTTTTTTTTTTTTTGTCAAATTAAAGAAGAAGATTCCAAATTTATTAAAAAAGAAGAATTAACACCACATATTCCGAATTTTGCTCAATATTTAATTATTGGTGGTGGTGCAACAGCTATGAGTGCATTTAAAACTATTCGAGCACATGATGCAACAGCTAAAGTTTATTTAATTTTCTTCATGGATTTATATTTCATCTTATTCTATTAAGGTTCTTGTAATAAGTTCAGAAACCTATATGCCATATATGCGTCCACCATTGTCAAAAGATATTTGGTATACAGATGATGAAGATCTTATACAAAAACATTCATTTAAACAATGGAATGGAAAAGAGAAAAGGTTTTTAAATCGATATTTTATTTGTATTATTAAGATGTTTTTTTTTATTTTTAGTTTATATTTTTTTGATAATGAATTTTATACAGATGTTAAAACATTGAATGAACAAGAGAATGGTGGTATTGGCGTTGTTCTTGGAAGAAAAGTATGATTGAATATTCATATTTGAAAAAAAAAAGAAAACAAATTCTATTAAAATTAAACAACTAGGTTACTCAATTGGATTTAAAAAATTCTGTAGCAAAATTAGATAATGGATGGGAAATATCATTTGAAAAATGTTTAATTGCTACCGGTGGACAACCAAAACCTATGAAAATATTTCAAACAGCATCAAATCGTTTAAAAAGCAAAATAACACATTACAGAGGAGTAAGTGTTAATTATTTCTATAAAGTCTATGCTTCTATATTAACATATGAATACTAAACCATCGTATGCTTCAATGAATATTTTTGTAGTTTTTTCTTTCTTTCGTTCTGCGCTCGGTTTTTTTTTCTCTCCCTCTCTGTTTTAGCCTTCCATTTTTTGCGTCTAATACAGCGCAAAAAGAAAAGTAAAAACAAGTGTCTAAACGAACCAGTGAAAATGCTTGCATAAATAGTAACGAACATACAGACCATATACATTATTTATTCTTTCAATGTTGTTTCATACGTCACTAGCATGTCTTTTTTCCACATAATTTGTACCTGTATATACAAAAAATCATAGAAGAAAAATCCTTTCAATGTTAAACGAATCATCATTATCAACTATTCTATGTCGTATTGAACGTTTATTTGATGGTCAATCATCGTCGTCATCATCATCACACAAATTATTATCAACAAATACTGAAAATTTATTTCCTATTTCAACATCAAATGACTTTCTTCACGATCTTACTCTTAGTAATGACATTGTTGATGACCTAGATTGTTATCTAAAAAATGGTGATGATGTTTCTAGTAGTAGTCATACATCATCACCAGCAATTCCTCCATCATCTATCTCATTAACACAACAAACATCATCTGAATTTGAATTTATATTAAATGCTCTAACATCATCATCAGCAAGAATTAATGAAGAGACAACAACTTATTTAAATCAAGGTCAACCATATGAAATCAAATTTCGTGTTCATAATACGTCACCATCAGAAAATTTTCTTCCAACTATTTATCGTTCTATATTACGTTTATGTTTTTGGGATAAAATATTACAAAATCAAGAACGTGAATTAATGCAAAAATGGTTAAATGAATATCAATCAACATCATTATTTGATATTGATATGAATTTAACTTATGGAATTTTATCAATAACACGTGCAAGGCAAATACCAAATGCTATTGAAATTATTTGGGATACATCAACAACAACATCATTATTTATTCGTTTTAAATGTACATCAACTGATTTTGCACAAAAACGACATGGCGGAGAAAAAGGTATCCCATTACGTATACAAATCGATACGTATAATGAAAATGATGTTGACGATATTAAACATTTATATTCATGTTGTTGTAAAATTCAATTATTTCGTTTAAAAGGTGCACAAAGAAAAAATAAAGCAGATAAAATGAGAATTGAAAAATTAAATATTGATCAACGTCGATACTATCAAACAACATTTGAACATACTATATTACAACCATGTGTTGTTTCACCACTTTATACACTTAATCTTCTTAGTCGATCTTATTCACCGGATGATTTATCAAATGTTTATACACAATCTACAATGACAACAGAAAATATAACCGTCGAAAAAAAAGATTGTGATAATAATTTACAAGAAAATCGAAATGATAGTATTGAATATTTATCATCACCTTTATCGGATATAAATCATACTTATTCTGAATTGCGAAATAATGAAGTTATATTAACAACGAAAATTACTGTACAATCATCATGTGAAGAAGTACTAAATTGGTTCAATAACAATAATTTTTCTTCAGTTGTTAATCGATTTCAACATTATACAGGCATTGATCTTCTACGATTGACGATGAATGATATTCATCGAATATGTAATCGTGATGATTCCATTAGTATTCGTCTTTATAATCAATTACATACAACTGTTGTGGCACCATTAAAAGTGCTTTATGTTAAAACTACCGATACCGATCTTTATTCCGCTATTTATTTACATATATTAACTAGATATGAATTAGAAAAAAAAATTTTCGAATTAATTCAACAAACTCAACAAGAAAAATATAATTTAGTACTTGAACTAAATAGGATTAAAATAAAAATAGACAATGATGATGTTGTGAAATATTCTTTACCTGATAAAGGTCAATTTGACTTAAAAATATATTCTTGTGAAATAATTCTTCATTTGATAAAAAATTCTATGTAGTTAGAAGTTTTTTTTTCTTCTTTCTAGTCATAATATCATTTAATTGTAATCTACATTAATATATTTTATTTTTTCTTTCAGATCGACGATTTTTTTTCATTGAAAAAAATTGTTGATAGTGGTGCTGATATTGCTATCGTTGGCGGTGGATTTCTTGGAAGTGAATTAGCATGTGCTTTAGGTTATCGAGCAAAAGAACATGCTCAAAATGGAAAACCAAGTGGAAAAGTTGTTCAACTTATGCCGGAAAAAGGTAAATAAAAGATCTTGCTAGATTTAGTGACCTATCTTGAATCAGGATACTATATATATGGTTTTTTTAGAACAATTTACAGTGCATTGAATAGTATATAAGAAACCAAGTTTTTCTCAAATTTTGATGTGCCGAAGGTTCATATACTGGTTATAATCCTTGAGAAATACGTATAGATAATATCTGTAGACATTGTGGTACATAAGATGTTCCAGAATAAATTTAAGCAAATTTTATTTTTAAACTCGATTTGATAGAGTTATAGATGCTCTTCGATTTTTTATAATCAACAATTTTTATTGTTGTATGTTTCATACTTACAACTAGTCCCTGTTCTTAAGTCTATTTTAATCCTGTACCGCAGCACAAGTGAGAACCAGCGTGAAACTTTCTCAAAACTTACACACTATCGAGCTTTATAGGTTTTACACGTAACATCTTTCCAAACATTAGGAATTTATAGTCAACTCGTAAAAGGATTCCATTAAAAATTTTGATGTAACAATAATCAACACAGCATTCTTGATGAACTGATATGAATAACTCTTCCATAAACGGAGAAAATTCTTTGATCATCAGGCCCCTAAAGGAAGTACACGGATATAGAAAATTTTCTTTTATGAATTGAAAATAAGATATTTATAGATTCTTCTAAACTTTCATACATAAATCAAATCTGGATACTCAGAATGAAAATATGAAAAAGAAATAATAAAAATAACAGATCTTCTTCCTGAAATTGTATACTCGTACTCTTCCCTAGAAATCTGAAAGTTAAAAAGCTTTTTTTTCATTTAAAAAGCGATTATTTATATCAGGTTATCAGCAATGCTGTGCTCATTATTAATACATAAAAATTCTAAAATGATGGTTGAATATTGTTAAAATATCGTCAATAAATCGAATCTTTCGTACAGGAAAATAGTCTATTCTAGAGAAAAATCTTGCAAGTTGACAATAAATTCCTGCTATTTGAAAATATGTGACCTATAAAACATATACAACTCGATAATGTATAATTTTTGAGATAGTTTCACATTGCTTCTCACTTGTTCCGTCCTACAGAATTGAAAAATTTGGAATACCAAGTGGTCAAGAAATAAACTAAACCTAAAAAAAGAAAATAGTTTTAAATATGAAGAAAACAGTGATGGAAGCTACTGATTATAAAAAATTGAAGTGCATCTATAACTCTATCGAATCGATTTTAAAAATAAAACTTCCATAGATTTATCTTACAACATCTTAGGGACTACAATGTCTATGAATACCATATATATGTATTTCTTAAGGATTATTACCAGTAAATATATGAACTTTCAGCACATAAAAAGTTGAAGAAAACTTGATGTCTTAAACATCATTAGACGTGCCGTGAATTGCTCTACAAAACTACATTTATAGTATCGTGATCCAATATATATATATCATTAAATCCGGTAGTGTTCTTTAATAAATGATGTAATTAATTTTATATTATTTTATTAGGCAATATTAGTAAAGTATTACCAGAATATTTAAGTAAATGGGCAACGGAACGTGTTCGAGATGGTATTATTTTGATTTTATTATTTTCAATTTTTATTCTATAGTTTATTCTAAATAGAGGGTGCTGAAGTATTAACAAATGTTGAACTTGTTAATGCTTCAATTCAAGATGGAAAAGTTAATTTAGCTTATATTGATCCAAAAGCACCACAAAAAACCAGTTATATGATTGTTGATCATGTTGTAGTTGCTGTTGGTATAGAACCAAATGCTGACTTAGCAAAATCAGCTGGTTTAGAAATTGATTCTGATCAAGGTGGTTTTCTAGTTAATGCTGAACTACAAGCTCGTCATAATGTTTGGATTGCTGGTGATGCAGCATCTTTTTATGATATTAAATTAGGTCGACGTCGTGTTGAACATTATGATCATGCTATTGTCAGTGGAAAATTAGCTGGAGAAAATATGACAGGTGCTCATAAACCATATTGGCATCAATCAATGTTTTGGTCTGATTTGGGACCAAAAGTTGGTTTTGAAGCTATTGGTTTAACTGATTCAGACTTACAAACTGTAGCTGTTTATGCTAAACGACAACCAGAAGATGAAGAACCACAAGAAGATAATGAAGGAAATCGAGAACAAAAAGAAGTAGCATCAACAGCTAATGAATTAAAACATAAAATACCAGAAAGTAAAACAACAACAACAACAACAACAACTGACAATAAAAATGATTATAGTAAAGGTGTTGTGTTCTATTTAAAAGAAAATAAAGTAGTTGGTATTGTTCTTTGGAATGTGTTTAATCGAATTCCTATTGCACGAAAGGTAAAAGAAGAAAACAAAATGTTAAATTGAATTTCAAATATCAATATTTTCCTTTTTTTTTTTATAGATAATCAAAGATCAACAGGAAATTACTGATTTTCAGGAGCTGGCCAAACTTTTTAATATTCATCAAGATTAGTTTAGTGATTTTTTTTTGATTTCAGTGGTTTGCATTGATAATAGCCTATATGTCACATGAAAGTTCATATGTAACTTTAGATTAAATCTAAACTTTTGTGATTTGAAATAAACAGCTGTATTATTTCAATTTTTCATAAATTCATTATTCATTTTCATTTCAATATTCTTCAATTTGATGCATGTCATTTATATGTATAGTGAAGCTCCTATTAGTTGAACACATCTATTAGGTGAACCGTTCCTGTTTTGAACAAGGTTTCGATCGTACAAAGCAATCGATTATGAAAAATAAAAAGAACTTTGCATTGTACCGAAATTGTTGAGTGCAAAGTCACCTTGATCAATTTTCTCAGTAAATATTTTTATTTTACTCTGTTTCGATAAATCGAAATGTAATTTTCTCGGTACGTGTTCTACTCTTTTTTTAACTTGAATTATCAATAAAAATAGGAGTTATGAGTGAAGAAAATTATGAAACACAAAAAATGATCAAAAATTCAAATGTCACATTGGTGAAAATTATTATCTAGGAGCATGAAATTTTTTTGTTGCTATGTATTAATGATTAATACAGAGACGATGATCAAGTAAAACATAAAAATATTATAAATATCTCAGTAAAAACAAGGTAATAATCATGAATAAAAGAAAGAAAAATAATTGTAATACGAACTAGGTTATTGAGTAAAAACCATAATTGATAAAACCTTGTATACACTAAGCATGCAGAACATAAATATAATATTACATAATCATAGTAAGGTAATCAAATAATTTCAATTTTGTGAAACTCACATGCATTGTCGAAGAAAATAGTAAATGGAAGTTTCAAGTTCAATTTTTGCTCCGTTTCCTTTGTCCATTCCAGACCGTAGCAATTGAGAGCAACAGGCGTTAGATTTCGTTCTCATAGTTCCTTAGCAACGGGAAAAGGCGTTGAACGGCATTAACGAGAAGATATTGACTATTCTAGAGTATTCGAAAACTTTCATTGAAATTTGGATGATCAGTATACGCTTGTGAATATTCTAATTAGTTCTATTTCTTATTTTTTTGCGCAGATAAAATCTTTTACTTAAAATGTGAAGGATAATGGGTAGTTATGTATTGATTTGCCACAATCGTCATATTGATCAACGTAAAAAGCATCAATCGATCAAGTTACAACCTTGAAAATAATCAATATGAATGTTTGCGAGCTTATTGAGATACATCATAGTGGATCGAGACCTACTGAAGATATTATGAGTATATATAACAGGTTTATTTGCAAGTTTAATCAATGTTTAGAAGTATAATTATATTCAATGATGAATAACAGAATACGACAAAGAAAAAAAATGAGCGAATAACAACTTCTGTTTGAAATTCAGAAATAAATAAGAGATAGGTTTTCTGGCGATCGACTATCCTTGAAAAATACAATTATGGTCTACTAGAGGTTTTTTTTCACGTTACGTATTTTGTATTCGTAGAGCGATGCTAAAGAACATATGTGAGATCCCCGTTTCAACCCTGACGAGACTGTCCTGTCAAGTTTTTTCGTTTTCACCTATGGAAGAAATCATAATTGTACATCGTTTTTACTTTTCAATAATATCTAGATTTATTGAAAAAAGAATCGAAAATATTTATTTAGTATTAGTATAATCGAAACAAAACAAGCAACAGTGTCAAAAAAAAACATGAGAACAATTATTCATTTCATCGTGTTTTATATCAAATGAAGTCATTGTTGAATTTCTTGTCTCACAAAAATTCAATTGAAGAAGTTTACATGAAAGGGAAAATTATGATCGAAAACTATTTTAAAAATTCTTAACATATCTATAAATAGATGAAATTTTCATTTAGTATCGTTCAAATTTTTGTACTCGATGATTAAATGTGTCTGCTACATATAAATTGAGTTGACTATCCAATATTGCCCAGTAAGGTCTATTCAATCGAGTAGAACCTATTCCAGATGAACCAGTAATACCTACGATTGTTGTACCATTCGAATCACCGGACAAAAATAGTTGAATACGATGATTAGCTGTATCAGATATGTACATATTATTCATAGGATCTAATACAACACTCAAAGGATTGCAAAGTAATGTTGATGTGCTACCACTGATTCCACTCGCACTACCAGCAAGAAGTATCCAACTGGTAGCTCCTAATACCCAACGAACTACATTGTGAGCACCATAATTGACTATAATAAAACTATTCGTAAATGAATCAAAGACGAAACTGTAAGGTGCATTCAACTGTGTATTGCTCGTCCCTCTTCCATTTCCTCCTGCAACAACAGTTCCTGTTGATTCACCAGATAAATATTGCATTATACGATCATTGCCTGTGTCGGCAATGTACAAAGTACCCGAAGCTGCATTACGAATAAGTCCAGAAGGAAAAGAAAACTGATTGTTTGCATGTCCAGCAGAACCTGTAACAAATTTTCATACAATTCATTTTTTCCTTTCAATCAATATTAAATAATACAAATAAAAGATTTTTTGTTATGTTACCTGTAATTCCAGCAATGACCGAGCCAGATAATGCACCATCAGCCCAATACATAACTCGATGATTACCGCTATCTGTAAAGTAAATATTATTGTTTGAATCAAGTACAATACTGGCCGGCATGAATAAAGCAGCCAAAGATGAACCTGATACACCATTGGCCTGACCTGCTTCGGTTGTTCCACTCAAAGCATCTGAAACCCATTTTTGAATTCTGTTATTCTTGTAGTCAGTGATATAAATCGCATTTGATGAATCTAACGCCAAACTGTAAGCCATGTTCAATTGACTTGCGGTTACACCAGAAGATCCTGCAGCGCTTCCAGCGATAGTTGTACCAGTTACATTCCATCGAAGCGAATAGGCAGTAGCTATGAAATAAAAAATTATGATAGATACTTCATGATGTCTTAATTTTGATTATAAAAATAAATTACAATTGACCAGATCTATTCAATTTAAGCCAATATAATTTACGTACTTGTGTTCTATATTTCAGAGACTTACTCAAATATTAATAAATAAAAACAAGAAAGACAAGCATAATTAATTTATCGAATTTCTTTTCTAATGATTTCTATGTTTTTCGTTTGATGGCTCTACTTAAATACATATGAACTTTGTTTTTACTACAATGATAGTCGTTTTACAGTAGAGTATTTTTATATAAAAAATTGCTAGTAGAATCCTTGTAGGATTCAAATATGAAACACAATATAGTTGATATTTCTAATTACAAGACGATTGCTTTGTTCTATCTACTTTTGAACACATTTCTTCATCATTCTTTTGCTTAATCCTTCATAAATGCATTAAGGAAGTAGTTCATATTTTGTAACGACTCATTATTGGTATATAAGTTTGTGGTCAGCTGTTTCTAACGTGTCTGTCATCTCTGTGGTGAGAGGAGGGGGTAGAGGAGCTCCCAGTTTCTGCTTCTATACTTTAACACTTCTTTTGGATGATGTTTCACAAATATACAAAGCTGTATCGAACAGTACTGACATAGGTTGGACATAGTCTCCGAAAGAAATAGTCACTGTTATATACGAAAGCCTTCTAGATTTTTCTTTTTACTGAAAACTTAACAATAATCACTTATGTTTTTAAAATACAAAAATATACATCATGAAGCATAATAATTGAAATGAGCTCATAGTATATGCAACGTTATATCATCTTGAAAATATGATATAATCTTTCAGTAAAACAAATTATGAATAGCTGTAGATGAACTAAATACACTACATTTTCGTCTTTTGTAGACCTCAGATATATGATATTCTATTTTTCATTGATAGTCTGCAATATCTCAGAAAAATCTCACTTGTTGCAATAGTTGTGGTGGTCGCTGATTCTGTATCTAAAGCATATTTTAATGGCATAACAAATGCTGCTATTAATAATCCAATAAGAACTATTCCACCAAGAATCGTGATAGCAATATAACATACTTTTGATGATGTTGATTTTCTATTTTGATTTCATAAAAAAAAAAATTAGTTTATCAAGTACATATCATCAATTAAAAAAAACGCCATAGAACTTACGTAGTCTCACTATCGATATTTTGTCTTCGCAAGTAAGTATATGAGCCTACATTTCTATTAATAGGGTACACACGGTATGGATCAAATGAATACATTGCTGACTGAGTGAAAAAAACATTCCATTAATGTTTTATTTTTCGTTTTGGCGTGCAAGTGCTTTCATTCTCTTGAAAATGCATTCAGTAGAATGTCATTTAACGCAAAAACTAATGCAAGTTTTAGCATACATTTCAACAGAAAGAAAGTAACAAAACAGAATAAGTAAAAAAAAAGAAAAAACTCTATTCAGCACATTCTTTTTTCTTTCGTCTAAGCACATGATATCTATGTATTTGAATAATTTTGAAAGAACGTAAAAAAAACAGTATTGTAAAATCAATATTGTGTATCGGATTATGAAATTTAATATCCAGTATTCGAATACTGAAATAACATATATTATAGCAGATTCTTTCTGTTAACATATTTAATAAAATAATTTAATATTGTTATATGAATCTCTCTATTCTACAAATCATTTTATACATAGTTCATTTTTTAATATTGTTGTCACGTATTGACGTTAATGTGAAACGTTGGACATTAAGGTGAATATCTAGTTTATTTAATATGTAAGTCATGAAGAAAATAACAGAGACAGTATGTCTATGAGACGAAAGAAAAAAGAGAAGAATTGAACAAGAACGATTATGTGTGTGCAGTGATATAATCAAATATTCCATAGAATGAAAAGAATCTGCCTAGTGAATGAGTACAAAAACAACGGCAGAGATATTCCAACATACGTTAAAATAGTGCTAAGGACAATCATCAGAGTTATTTGTCACTACGTCACAGTAGTTATTACAAAATATTCAATATATATTGATTCTAACGATTTAAACAATGACATGGAGACTAACACGTTTTTTTTTGCATTCAATGCACTTTAATTAAAATATCATTTTCAATGGGAAAAAGATATTTTTGATCACTAGGTTTTATTTTTTGAGTAGTGATTTTTTATTATCTTGTCTTAGATACTTCTACACAATACACACAACCGCTCATCCACATTCAGCTATTTGTTTTCAGAAATCAAATAGATTCATGTATGGTCAAAGCGATTAGTAAATGAGGTTCGTGTATCTGTTGAAGAGCTACATGTTCATTTAAACCTGCTGTTTCTTGGGTTAATATTGTAACGAGAAATGAGCCGACAGCTTCTAGATAAAATAGTTGACTTGAATGTATTAAAATGCATTTAGTAGTGTATTAGAATTAGAATTGTGTGCTCTTTCAGAATATATGCTTAGAATTTTTCTGTGACATTTAACCATTGAGCTATGATTTTCATCTTCTCATCGTAAAATGACCTTTTGTTATAACTATATCATTTTTTTCCAAAATTAATCAAAATTCTTAATTCCGGCATCATTATCACCCTCGAGTACTATATACTTACAGAATTTATTTGATATATACAGAAAGTAGACTTGTACTTAGAAAAACAAGATTTTTAGCATCTCCAGAAAAAATTTTGAATCCTCTTAAGATTTACTTATAGTTCAATAAACAAAAGTTACAGAAAAATTCTAAAAGTAAGTTTCAAAAGAGAAACAAAACTCGGATTCTAACATATTACTTCTTTGAATTTCCTAATGCATTTAAACACACGAAAAATAGTCAAATATTTTGTCTAGAAACTTTCAGCTCATCGTTTATATATATATTGTTTATTGTGTACACTAAACTTTAATTCTTATCTAAACCAATTATATCCTTAACTAATTGATCTGGTTGATTATGGTGAACAGCACCTATAACTTATGGAGAAATAATTATATGAAATCAATGCTGAACAAAGCTCGTGAGAAAAAATACTCGCCTTTTTCAATGATTCTTTTTTTCTTTTTATATAAAAAATAAGACATTTGAATGATTTAATCAAGTCAACAATTCCTTAGCATTCAATTAAAAAGGAATGTATGAAATTTATTTGATAAAATCATGTATACGACAAATTCTCACATATGAAAAAAAAAAAACAATCTAAATTGAATAATATGAAACGCTATTCTTTGATTTTCTACATATGTATAGTTTCTTGTTAGTATCAAAATGCATAATTAATTTTGTTCATAAATTTGAAAAAACAAATATCAAGCCTTATAAATCTTCATCGAATATAATATGTCTAAAAAGAAAATTCATGCATAAACAATTTTTAACAATGAAAAGCAAAAAAAGTTCTTACTTTAATGTAGGTATTAATTTTGGTGCTTTATACATAAGTGAATGTCCATAACCAGCATGATGAAATGAAATCATATCAATTGTAAAATGAAGTGATTTTTTCTTATTTCTATTATCATCACGAACGGTTAAACCAGCTTGTAATAATTGTTTACTATGTTCATAAGGTATTGTATAATCATCATCAGCATGCAAAAGTACACATGGACAATTAAGACTTGATAAATGACTACGTGTTTGAAATGAAAGTTTACTTATAAGTAAAGCTTTTTCAGTTAGACCATAGAACCAAGGTTGCCAACGAAATAACTATAAATAAAAAAATTAAATTAAATTAATTTATTGAACAAAAAAACTTCTATTTACTAATGCAAGATAATGTGTTTGTAAAGCTTGATGAATATTTATAAATGGTGCTTCCATAACAATACCAGCAAGACTTTTACCTAAAATAACTAAATAAAAAAAATTAAAGAAAATTATATTCGTACTTTCATCATCGGATAATCTTGCTGCTAATTGACAAGCAATAGCTGAACCAAGTGATTGACCCCATATGTATATTTTTCTTTGACCATTACTTATATTGTGTAACCAATCATAAACATATCGAGCATCTATAATTAAACCTTCCTCTGTTGGTTCACCAGTTGAATCACCATAACCACGATAATCAAATGTAAAAACATCATATTTTAATTCTTTGCGTAATTTTTCACACGTTCCACGACGATTAAACATTGAGCTACAAAAAAAAATTGAGTATTTCGTTTTTCTCAAATAAACACAAATGTATTTATTAAATACCGATCAAAAGCATTGCCATGAAAATAAATAATTATTGGAATTGTTGATGATTGTGATATAATATGTTTTTGAAAATATTCTTCATCTGTAGTATATGACTGATCTTGAACAAGTGGAGAACGATAATGCCTAGCAATATATAAAGATTAATAACAAATAATATACAATATATTGAATAATTGATTTCAGTAACAACGTAAAAAGTCTATAGAGAAACACATTTATTGATTTCAACCGATGCTTAGTAAAAAAATAAATGCGAAAACCTCGGATTTAAATCCGAGTGTTATGTGTACTTTAAAAAGTGAACAGGTATATTCACTTTGTTTTGTATCATCTGAGACATATCTAGCCTATTTGATTTCTCCATGCAGTTTTTATGCATTTGTAGACCTTTTTCAGCCGATGTTTTCTTAGAAAGCTACGATTTGGTTCAAAACTAATATCAGATTCGGGATCACCATTAAAAACTGAGTTGATTTATATATGTTGTGAATAATTCCGAGAAAAAATTTTTTTTTTGAAAAAATCCCTGGAACGGAAAAGCGACCAGGCCCTG
>CAJNSZ010000005.1:423023-503921 GCA_905329745.1 Rotaria sp. Silwood2 | reverse complement strand
GTATCCCCCCTCAGGGATGGTCTGGTCAATAATGACAATTTTTCGATAACTCAGCCATTTCTTGACGGATCCTTCGCATCTTCGAACTCGACCGAGACATTGTTAAGACTGAACTGTGTAGAAAATTTCATCATGATCTGACTCTCCTTTCGAAAGTTATCGTGTAAACGGCCGGCCGGTCGGACGGACGGACAACTGACCGATTCTAGAGTGTCCTCACTTTTTGAGTACACAAAAAAAGAACTATATCATAAGATTCTCTTACTACAAGTCAAATATTGTTTAGTCCTTATGTCGTTTTATTTTATTCTTTTATTTGAATGCAACATATTATTGTAAGATTTCACTAAATAAGCTATAAACAGATTTCTTAATTGAGAATTTTTCTTGTATAGGAATTTTCGAATGGATGATATTTTCTATATGAAATAGAACCGTGGAAAGTATTCACACTGAAAGGTTCAAGTGATGACTCAAAGTATTGAGTTTTTTCAATTAAGAATAATCTCTTTTATTTGTAATTGTGTAAAACATGATCTAAAATGAATGTAGAAGTATAGGGGTAGTAATTTGGATTCACTCCTCCTTCTCCCATGGACTGTGACAGATATAGTCGTTAAAAAAAATCAAAGATCCTACATCAGTAACGTCTCGTGATAATAAATGAACTACTTTCCTATTGTATTTGTAGAAGATTAAGTAAAAAGCTAGCGAGGAAATGTATATCGAAATAGATCGAATACAAAAATCTCTCTCTCTCTGATTAGCAATCTTTCGGACACGGGATTTAAAACTCTAAGAACTCGAACATCTATTTTTGACAGTAAACACACATTGTATATGTCAAAATAAAGATAGGCTTCAGGAGAGCCAATTCAGTATTGGGAGATATGCGGACCCTTCAAGCTTCCATCCTAAGATATTGCAAGAAACAAAATCTGTTATTATCATTCTTTCTATTAAGTTAAATAACTTACCAAATACCAATACGAACTGTTGGTTCAACATCCAAATAAAAATTAAACACACGATCAAGACCAAATTTTTCCGTTTCAGTAAAATTAGTACCTGACTTCACTTTACAGAAAACAGAAATTAAGTATTTATCAAATTAAATATATCTTACAAATATTCAAAAATACAACATGTTTTATAATCGTCGGATGAACAATAAGAACGATTGGTAAAGCCAATGAAGCTAATATATATAAACCCGCTAATATCAAACTTATTTTAATGAAAATTGTGCTATTCGAGAATAAAAAATTAAAAAATATTTTTCAAACTTGGTTTTAATTCACTAACCTAAATCTCGGCCAGCGGCGATTAGAGCTTGATTCAGTCATTTTTTAAAAGAATCTACAAAACAAAAAGATGAGTTTAGTGTTTTAGTCATTGACAAAGACTAAATCATTATGTATTCTTGTAAAAAAAAAACAAATGAGAGAGATGAAGAGATTACTCCAAGATATGACTTATGCAACACGTCAAATGCAATAATTTTCGTTTAGTTTTTGTTTTAAGACGAAGATAAACGCTTAAGAAACGCAATATCACTAAAACGAAGAATAAAAATATTTATCTAAATATAAAAGGTATGTGTTTGTCTCACTTACCTAACTAATTCTTGAAATTTAGGATATGAATAAATATGATTATGTCCACAATTTGCTGAACGTGGAACAGTTATGAGACGAACAGAAGGTAAATTTTTCTCACGATGAATTTTAACATAATTTTCAATCTAAAACAGCAAACAATATATTTTCTCTAAAAAAAAAAATTTTTTTAACAAATTTACTAATTGAGCATGATGATAAGGTACAATAGCATCATCTTCTGAATGAATAATTATAATTGGTAATGGTAAGAATGAAATACTAAAAATGAAAAAAAAAAAAACAATTTAATCAATTTATATGAATATCTATGACGTATACATTTCATTATTTGGAAAATTGATTTTAACAGCTGCTAAAGAATCAAGTGCAGCTTGCATAAAATATGGATTGATTTTTAATATCTAAATGATAAATTAATTCTAACGAGGGAACCTCTTCAAGTATCAAATCATTTTTCGGTCGAGACGATTATCATTTGATGAGTACTAGAATGGTTTCGTTTTCCAAGCCTTCGTTCTCAAGATATCGAAATTTTAATGAACTTTTTAACATAAAGTTATGGCCTCTCTCAAATCACGTAAAAAATTGGCTTTTAATGCCAAAATTTATATGAACAAAGTTCTTAATGAGATTAGTTAATTGTGCAACTAATATTTCCTTTCTGAAGATATAAATATATGAACAAAATTTGCTTTTATGTATGAGAGAATTTCGAATATTTTACATCTCAAGATTGAAGATACTAGAAAAGCTAAAACTTATCCAATAAATTAAGTTTTTTTTCTGAACTGCGTTTCTGCAAAATTCGAAAGTGAATTTTACACGTGACTTGGGAGAATTACAGCTTCTTATTGAACACCCCGTAAAATTTCGATACCCCAAGAACGAAGGCTCAGAAAGACAAACTATTCTAAAGTTTTACATTACTCATTAGTACTTATCAAAATGAACATCATCTCAGTTGAAAATCGATTTGATACCTAGTGAGGTGCTCTCGTAAGTAGATGAAGATTAAAACATACTCGTGTAACTGGATATGAAATAAGAGCTTGAATTGTATTATAAAATGGTGCTTCGAGTACAAGACCTGATGGTTTTTTTAAATCTAAAATATTCGAAAAAAAGGAAATATATAATTTCTGCAATAAAGAGAAATTTCTATACTAGGATAGTTTTGAAATAAATCATTCATTGTCCACAATGCAACACCAGTACCCATTGAATGACCCCATAGAGTTACTGGATTTTCAGGACAAACTTGACGAATTATATTAAAGACATGTATTACATCATGAACAAAACCCTGTACACTTGGTATACCAGTTGAATCACCATAACCACGATAATCAAGAGTAATAATGTGATTACCAAAAGCACTCATTACTCTATAATGATTTGATCGATAATGTGTTGCTCTAAAATAAATGTTTAATTTTATATATTTTGAAATTTATTTTCATGTTCATTTACCTTGTACCATCTTGTCCATGTAAATATATAATTATAGGAAGGTCATCAGATTTGACATATTGTTTAAGATGATCAGCAAGTGTTGATAAACTATGATCAATAGTGATAGTGAATGGCAATATATACCTAAATAACATAGAAATCATAACCAGAGTTTACTTAAAAATAAGAAGGTTTTTTCTTATTGAACCGAAAAGATCAAGATGTATCCATCAGTCAGTATTCGGACTTCATAAAGATTATCATTTATTAACAAGACTTTTCATGAATAAATTATTTCCTAGTCTATGTCAAAGAATTACATAGATTATTATTTGCAGTATACACTATATTTGCTTTATGTATCGATGAAGAGTATATGGAACTTAGAAAATGCGTGTATAGTAGAGCTTTCTAGTTTTTATCATTTGCAAGATGTTTATATTTTCCTTGAGAAAACGAGATCACTTCAGAATGGGTAATTCATATCGAAGTTTAATTGATTTCATACCTTCGAAAAGACTCGAATTATAGATTTTAAAATTTAAATTTCAAGTCAGTCGGAATTTCATCTTAACTATCGAAATCTTTTCATTGTCATTTGAAGAAATCTGAATGAATTTCAAGTTTTATTTCAAATAAATTGATAAGACAATTCTGTTTCATTTGAAATTCCAGCAAGAACAATCAAAAATTTTTCTTAATCTTATATAAAACCTTCAGTATTCTCTTCTTTTTTTTCTGTTTATTCATTGAAAATCATATACATTATTTCTAAATGTCATTATTTAAAATTTATCTTACCATATTCCAATTCTAACATTTGGTTCTGTTTGTTCATAAACATTAACAGCATTTAATCTAAATGCATCTGGTTTTGTCAAATCAATCCATGGATAATATCGAACTAATCAAACTAAAATATATCAAAACCAAATAAGAATTATGATAATATTTACCCCAAGTTTGAAAAAACATTTTTGTTAAAATAACATCGCCATACAGCCGAAGGAAAATTGGGCTTAATACAATCAATGATGTAATTACAATAATCATACTCACAATCCATCGTATGAAACTAAATATTAAAAAAAATATTCGCTAACTTAAGAAGTAACTATTTATTTGTTTTTACATTTTTTTCAAAAATGAGAATTTTGATTTTTTCTTTTTTTGTTCTACTATAGTCATCGATCTGGAAGAGAATAGAAAGATTAATAAAACTAAAACTGTGCAAAAAAAAAACGACACTTTTATTAATATTTTTGCTAAAATACATATATTAAAAAAATTATTTTTTTTAAATTGCTTCTAAAATGAGATTAGGTATATCAAAAGTTTGATCATCACAGAGAACAATATCATAAACATTTTTATAAACTTCTAATTTTGTAGGGGTACTATGATTTAAATATCCAATTTTCAGTACATGCTTTAAATTTTTCATTCCACCAATCATCCCAACATCACCAAGAGTATCACCCAAAAGAATAACATTTGGACGATTAAGAATTGATTGATAATAAGATGTATTGTGAATTTCTTGTTCATTTTTATTAAATGTATGAATAAGTTTTTTACTAAATGATATTGAATTACCATCTGCATCAAATTCAATAAAATTTGAAACAACGTGTGATAATTCATGATTATGTTTAAATTCAGGAATTTCTTTTTCGAGAAAAACTTCAATAACATCACCTAAAATTCAACATTTATATCAAATAATTAATTAAGAAGAATTGCTTTACCTAGACCGGCTGAAAAAATGAGAATCGGAGTATTACTGTGTAATAAATCAGTAATGAATTTTCTTACACCTTTTTTTAATTCCATTTTTGATTGATAAACTACATTATGTAGCATTGATTTATCAAGATTTGATGAAATAATAAGAGATTGAGCTTTATGCCACCATTCAATCATGTAAGGAAGTTTTTCTTCCACATTCATTGAAACATCATGTTCTATTGGCATATATTTTGAACGTAATTGATCAGCTTGAATACGAAGTAATGAACCATTGGGTAACTATATGAAATCAATTTCAAAATTAGTCAATTGATAATTTATTCTCGATAAGAATTTAGTTATCAATGTTTTTAAAATTTTTAGACGATTTTTTTGATCATCCATATAGAAAACTCCTATTTTATGTTTCAAACGAACTAGCAAAATTCTAGATAGAATATTATTGTATGCATTTATTTAAAATAATCAAATATTTGATATACTATATTTATCAAAAATTGTAAAAAGATTAAAATACAATGATTAAAATGAAGGAGTATTAATATGATTTGCTTTGTACTTTTTTTTTACTCCATAACTGATTTTCAAACGCAAATATTTGACAACATGAAGAATTAATATTGTCTTTAGTTCAAACATATTCAATTCACAATATTTGTTCTACTTATCTTGACTATTGGATGATTTCCAGCAAATGATTTGAATTTCATTTATTGCATGTTTAATTACTATTATCGAGATTATTCTAACTATTCATAAATTCTTTAGTCTACATAACTAATATTCAATATCGAAGTCATGATATGAGAACGTCATGCGGCCCCGTAAATCATGCTTAGCTATACGTGTATACTTAAGTTTATCTTTGTTTAATATATGCGGAAGGACTTCAACACAATGCTTGAAATCGATTCAGTTAAATGCAAAGTTTGCAATAGTCATCGATTAGAACGAGTTTATCATAGCTTATACTGAAATAAGCTTTTCCTTTATGATAAACGTTCACCATATGACTTTTGTTATGTATTATGACTAAGATCTCTGAAGATTCTGTTCTGGACGATTAAGTAACATTAGAACAGACCTATTTGCATGTGAATTAATGGGAATGAAAGAAACCTAAGATATATCAAAAGTAATGATACTGATACGATAATATCGTATACATAGCTCTAGAAAGATTTTTCTGTATACATATAGATGATCCAAACAGTGTTCTATACATTCTTTCCATATTTCATCATTCTGTTCTTATGGTGAAGGTCAGTTTGCACTTACACATTCGCCAGTTGTATATGAGGATTGTCACTAATAACACAATGATCTTTGTTCAATATTTTCAGATGTTGTCTCGACTTACATCTTGAGGGTTGAACTTCGTGTTTAATCTCTTATCGGTTTTCATTGAATCATTTCGATCATGTTTCAAGTTTTCTGCAGGTTGGACTGTAATTGTCAACAACAGAGCATAGCTCTGCTTGTATAACTTTCACTTAAAAAGATAGTGCAATGCACACTTCATTATCGAAGTTGACATTTTTCTTATGCATTTAAAAAGAAAGAAAGATGAACAACTTTCATCGAAACTTTTTCAAAATTATGATGTCAATTGAAGAATGATGATATATTGAAGAAATATAAAGCACTGCTTGCATTATTAATGGATATTAAGAGAAGCTCTCTTGAAGTTTTCTATAAGCTTGTCAACATCATTATTTTGATAAATTCTAAGTATCATGTATATACTTTTAATATTTGATTTAAACTCCTTTTGATATCATTGAAATAATTTGCAGATTTAAAATGTTCCTAAATTCTTACTGTAACTCGATTGTCGCCTTCAATAACAGCAAATGTCGATGGTAAAGCAACTCCATTTTTTTCATACATAGTTAATGTAAAATCAAAATCAGCTACAACATGTAACTTTTTCCGTTCATCATTTATTAATGAACGAATAGTTTGTTCAACATAAACTCGTTTATCATTATGTATATGAACATGTGAATTAAGTTCAAGAAGATTTTCAAGAAAATTCATTTATCTAAAAATATCAATCAAAAAGATTACAAAATACAAAATGATTATTACGAAATTGTGTTCTTTTTTTTTCACTATCAAAACAAACCAATAAAAAGAAAAATATTAGACCACCGGAAGCAGTTTTCATTATTACAAAGCTGTTGTTGTTATTGCATTATCATCATCATCATCATCATCATTAACTTTATTTAATGATTTTTTTGATTCTAATATTGAAGTAAGTAATGCTCGATAATTTTCATAAAATTGAACACGAACAAAGTTTTCATCTCGATATAATTTTGTCATCATTGAATCAAATGATTCAAGTTCGGATAAACTAAATAAATGCCATTGAAGAAGAATATCATTAGATGATGATGCTTTGGAATAAACATGTAAAAATGATGGAATTGGTCGTCTTAATAATGGATTTGGAGGTACAATAGGTTTTTTTGCTGATTCACGATTGTTTACAGTCAGACTAAAATAAAAAGAAAATGAAAGTATTTTGCTTCTATTTTCTTTTTGGTCTTAAATTTACTCTGATTGTCGTTGAAAACGTCTTTGTGGAAGTAGATTTTGTTCGTGTTTATCAGTATCATTTGAATCATTAGTATTTTCTTCTTCTTCATTAACTGTATCAGTTTTATTTATATGAGGTGTTAATCGACGATGAGTTTTTTCAATTGATCGACCGGCTTCTTCAACACTTTTTCTAATAAAAAGAAATTTAGTTTAATTGAAGGGAGGAAGAGGCGCATAATAGATCAAATCGGCCCACTAGTGCTTATCTTGACCAACTCCATTGAATCCTATATGAATGGAACGAGCATTTTTAGGTTAACATTTTAGTTCTATTTTCTTTTGAGAATTTGGTCGAATTTTGAAATCTATAAATTAATAACGCTGGATTCAATTTGAGAATAGACAGACAAAATAAAACACTACTGAAATTATGAATCTGATGCCTCTTTGATGGAACTTCAATCATATATATAAAAGATCAATTGATTATTTTACTTAACAAAATATAGGTTCAATGTACTAATGGCCACGCCAGAAGTAGATGGGGAAAACTCTAGGAGGAATATCTCCTGAACGGATGCAGCTAGCGACCTGCGATTTTCACCATTAGAAAGAAAAATCCAGGGGCATCAATACATGGTAAAATATAATTGGCCAGCAATGAACTAATCAGATACATTCTCGACGGACATGTTGAGCACGATATTCTGGAGCTATTTCTCAACTTTGCTGAAGTATTTATTTATGTTTTTGATGGAAAAAATTGTTCTCTTTTGATCTACGAGAGACCCGTCTTTCTCGCTTGTTTCTTCAGGAGTTATAAGGATTTTCCTGAGACCCCTGATTTCAGCCAACTGACCTTGGATCACCCAGAAAACAGTCTGGATGGGGTAATTCATCATGCTGAGCCGAATGGTGATATTTGTTTTTAGATTCGAAATCAGCTTACAATGCTTTTTACAGATTTTTTAAATTTCATAGTATCCACCGCTACGTATCACACAAGTCCACATTCCGTAAATATTGAGATAACACCGTAAGCTGATTTCGAATCTAAAAACAAATATCACCATTCAACTCAGCATGATGAATTACCCCATCCAGACTGTTTTCTGGGTGATCCAAGGTCAGTTGGCTGAAATCAGAGGTCTCAGGAAAACCCTTATAACTCTTGAACGAAGCAAGCTAGAAAGACGGGCCTCTCGTAGATCGAAAGAGAACAATTTTTTCCATCAAAAACATATATAAATAATTCAGTAAAGTTGAGAAATAGCTCCAGAATATCGTGCTCAACATGTCCGTCGAGAATGCATCTGATTGGTTCATTGCTGACCAATTATATTTTACCATGTATTGATGCCCCTGGATTTTTCTTTCTAATGGTGAAAACCGCAGGTCGCTAGCTGCATGCGTTCAGGAGATATTCCTCCTAGAGTTTTCCCCATCTACTTCTGGCGCGGACATTAGTACACACTATTAGCATATTTATTGTATTTATTAACAACTCTTGTCTTTCAATAAATATTTGAATTTTAAAATTAAACTGTCTACTTGAAAAATCTTTTAGTACAATCTTCTCTAGGCGCAGTTTGATATCTTTTTAATCAATATTTGTAAGATTTCGTTCCGAAAATTTCAAATTGAGTGAAAACTAATGTGATATATCGAATCAGCATGAAAAGCTAAGTAATTTTGTATGTGATGTAAAGAATTTGGGGAATCTTCTTTTTAGTCGAAAAACTTGTCTATGCTACTCCTCAGGAGTCAGGCAAAAAATGAACTCTTTGAAAACTTTGCTTTTATTTTCTAGATATCTGCCATTTTACAATTTTAAACATATTTTGAGGTATTATTATAATATACAGATGATGTTTTGATGCACGATACTTTTCGTTTAATCTCTGAAGGGGATCAGTGGCAACTTTTTTGACAAAAAAAGCTACCAGTAGTTCTTTAAATCACATATGGAATAATTCAGATTTTTATAATGGTTCGGAATATCATATTAGTTTTCACTGACATTGAACTTTTTCTGATCGAGATTTTATAAATATAGATCAAAAAGACAAAAATGCATCTTGAGAAGAGTACGCTTAAGAGTTCTTCAGATAGTCAGATTCTTTTGACTTTGAAAACTATATGATTTTGTAGCTTCTTAAAAGTGCTATCAAATGAGTAACATTAGAATTTAGGCAATTTTAATTTTTTGATATTAAAATATTTGTTGAAAAATAATAATCGTTGATAAATACAGTAAATATGCTAATAATGTCTACTATATACTGTATAAAAGCTATATCTCGTTCAATTACATAATCAATTGATGATTTATATATGAAATTCAAACTCCATCAAAGAGCTATCAATTTTATTATTTTGTCTTGTCTGCTCATTCTCACATTGAATTCAACGTGATACGCAGGATAGATTATTAAAATAATGACCGAAAATGTGTCACTTTGTTAATAACTTTCAGATTTCAAAATTTGATCAAAGTCTCATGAAACTAGTACTAAAATGTTAGTTGCAATATGTACTTTCAATTGAGATATGATTCGATGAAGTTGATCAAGAAAAGTATTACTGAATCGATTTGACTTCTTATGTACTGTCTTTCTTGAAAGTATTGATTCTTACTTGACAGGATCACTAAATGCTTTACGTTTTTGTTGTTGATGTCGATTTTTTCCACCATCTTTACCATAAAGTAAACGAGAAAATTCACGATCAAAACCAGCTTGTGGTGGATTTGTTTGAGAATAATTTGGACGATTAATTGATGATAATGCCGAATGTGAACGTTCGATATTTGATGTTGGTAATTCATAACGCGGAGGTGGAGGTCGAATAGGAGTATTCATCATAATAGATGAAGAAGATGTTGACAGAGTTACTGGTGAATTTCCTGGTAATAGCTGCTGAGTTATTTGAGATTCAGTATAAATCTGTTTCGGTATTGATGATGGTACAGGAGATCGAATCAAATGTTGACCCAGATTATTTGCTAATATAAAAAGAATAAATTTATTTATGAAGAAAAAGTTCTACATACAGGATGAAGGTGGTCGATGACCACTAGCTATGCTAAGTGAATAAGAAGGAGGCGGTGGTCGATTTCTATTTTGTTCATGTAATACAAGTGATGGAGGAGTAGAAATAAGAAATTGATTGCTTTGAGGAGTATTCCATCTTAATGGTGATGGATGAATATAATAACCTATATTGTTGTTTGCATGAGCAGATGGTTGTGCTTCGATAGTTGTTGGCACTTTAACTTTAGAATAATAAGTAGCAAGAATTTCATCAACGGTTAATGGTGGTTTTGGTTGTTGTTGTAATTGTTCTTCTTCTTTTTGCTCTTGTTTTAACTCATCTTCTTGTTTCATTCGTGGAACAACATTATGTTGTTCAAGTAATTGTTCAAGTGAAGGTGAATAATAAAGTCGTTCTTTATTTATTTGATGTTTCGAAGTCGATTTATTAATTGGTACTGGTTTTACATCTGAACGAGTGTCAATAATTAATGATTTAACATTTGTAGAATATGATTGTTTATCTATAGTTGTATTTATTGAAGATAAATCATTATATGAACGAGCTGCTAAAACTCTAGAAGATGGTACTTCTCCTATACCTGTTGAAGCATGTGTTGTAGATGATATTGTTGCTTGTCGTAATTGACCAAATGTAATTGGTTGAGATTTAGATTCAATATATGATGGTAAAAGTTTTGGTGATGTTGGAGGTGATATAGGACCACTATTACCACCTCGCTTTTTTAATGTTTCAAGCATTGTTACAATACGTCGATGAAATAATCTCGAATGAACACGTGACGAATCAATAGTTGTTGCATCAGGCGAAGTTGATAATGTTGGATCATTTTGAGATGGTTGTGTTATATTTATTATAGGTTCATTTTCATTATTTATTCTTGTTGATGAAGGTGTTATTGATGATGATTCAGAAGAAGCAAGTAATTCAACCATTTTAGCATTAAATCGATTCGTATTTGTTCCAGATCGAAAACCTATTCGATATATTAGAACCGTTATTTAAAATATTATGTCAAACATAATATTATTTTTCAATTCATTGTGATTCAAGAAAAAAAAACAATCTTTAATTTTGATAGATTTATAGAATATAATAACAATGATATGACTGAGTAATGTTTTTCTTGATTGTTTTTTTTTGTCAGAACCATATGTCAAGAAATCTAATCAATCAAAATGTTTGAAAATCATAATTTTAAGAATCAAAATCATAGTGAACATTTTTATACAAAATAATTCATTGATTAATTTTATAGTTTAATAGAAGATTTTTATTATGTAGAGACAAACCTGATGCTGATGGTGGCTCATCTCTCGGAATAAATTTTCCGGGAATATTGCTCTGAAGTGTAACTTGTTTCTTTTTTGGCATCAAATTTTATCTAGAATATATAAACAAACAAAAATATGTATCGCGTTTTCTTTTATTTTATTAGATTGAATATATTAGAATTTAAAAATAAATTTTAATCTTTAACAGTATATGTACGTTTTGGAAAAATACATTTATTTTTTTGCGTTTTAGCTAAACTTATTGATTCTTCTTTAGATGTTAATAATCGTCTCATAGCTCGTGTTTGCTTTGGTCTTAAATCTTTTGGTTTATATTTTTCTCCATGATAAAATTCTCTTAAATTCTCCTTTGTTGTTTGATTTTGAACAATATGTACATTCACAATTGATTTTCGAATGTTTTCAATTTTATTCAAATTTTTTCCTCCTATTTTTAATGTATTTAATTCTTCATGTAAATTGTTTAGTAGAATTTCGAGTTCATCTAAATATACAAAAAATAAATTTAATTGAAACAAGAATAACTTGTTTACTTGGACTTTTGCCCCGAATTTGACAACATGTAACTTGTGCCATTGAAACTAAAATGAATGTATATGCATATGTGTCGAAAAATGAATCATTTGTATTGAAAAAATCAATCGATAGATGGCACTATAAGATCATTTGATTGGTGTATAGTTAACTCTCTAATGAAACAAAACAAACATTCATTTATTATTATTCAGGAATAATAAAATTGAGAAAAATGGATATGGAAAATATTCGTCAAGTACTTGAAGATGCTGCTCAAATATTTTTATCAGCTGCAAATACAATTACAAATGAAAGACGTCGCGAAGCTGAAAAAGTCAATAAAAAGAATTCCTTTTTTTTGTTTTCTTCAAATATCTTCAATTGAAAATGTGTTTTGTTTTCTTCCATCAGGTTTTTTTACAATTTCGTCGTTCACAATTTTCACTTGATTTATATCGTTATTTAATTGAACATTCATCATCAAGTTATGTTGTTTATCAAACATTAACAGCACTTCGTGAAGGTATTGTTAAAGAATGGTCATCATTAGACGATGCACTAAAAGAACAAGTTGTACAGTATCTTTTATCATATGTTTATACACATTATTCAACATTATCTGCACATGTACGAGAACAAGCTTTACAAATATTAGTTGTTATTAATAAACGACGAAAAGCACAACGTGCACAAATGGCTAAAAATGGTTTTACTGTTAGTTTAGCATTAATTAATTTATTACAATCAACAAATAACCAAGAATTTGAATTTGGTTTAACATTACTTAATGCATTTATCAATGAATATAGTTTTAGTAATGGTAAATAATTTAAAAAGAAAAACAGAATATTTGTAGAATTATAAATTTCACAGATAAAATTTGTGAAAGTTAATAGTAAAATCAAGTTGTTTTTTTTTATTGACATACTGATAGATATTGTAAATAGGATCAGGCAATAATAGATTAATTATTTAGTAAAAATTTTAAAGAATGTTGTTTGTAATAGAATCTCAAAAAGTCAGAAATTAATTGTGTTACACTTCGAGGAAATTATAACTAATAGAATAATTGAGGATTGAATTGTCTCTGAATGATATCAGTGTATAAAAAAAAAATATTTTGAGTTCTTTATAGTTTATTGAAACTAAAATTTCAGGTAGAATTTAGATTTTGAATGAAGTTTAGCGTTGAATATTGATACATATTAAAGTAGAAATACAGCAATCAAGATTTTGTTTGATATAACTAGTTGTCTTTATGGTAGATCTATCGGAATAATAGAAAAAAAAAAGGTCATTATTGTCAATTCCGTTGAGATTTGTATGATCAATGAGATAACTACTTCTCAAGATAATCGAAATTTTCAGTTCTATCGAACAGAAATAAGAAGATATTATGCTACTCTATAAATTACTTTTCTATCGTTTGAATGAATCCTGAGTTCGTTCTGCTTTAATGATATTATTCTAATTGCGGTGTTTAGCTCATTGGATCTGATGACACATACATTGTACCATCTACTTTGTAGCAGAGTAAGAAGCATTTGTACTCTAAACCAAGCCGTTATGACCTGATTTGGGAGGCTAGAAAGATTATAGATGGCTCCATCTATTATCTTATGTATATCTATGTTGGTATCAGAATACAAAGAAGAGTAGAGAGAGTATCCTGAGTTTAGTAGGTTCACTAACGAGGGAGTCTCATTAGATACTACATAGTATTCAGATGAAAATCTTGAAAGGATTTGTGTTGCTATTGATATCTGACTGAGCTATCGAATTTTTATCTGAAGTTTTGTGCATATAGAGGACTCCATTAGACTAGCTTTCATAAGAGAATTCAAAGGGTTTTGAACAAAGTCTCATCGAGATATAAAACTTTCAAAAGATGTCTATTGTATGCACTATCCATTGAATAGAGTCAATATCTTGAAAGTCTCCTATTTCTAAGAGTCTTTGTTTAAAACTACTTTATTTTTTATGGAAACTAGTCTAGCAGAGTTCTCTATATATGTATAGTTTCAGATCAAAATTAAAAAATATGAGTTTTCTGAAAGCTTTCATCATCTAGAAGAAAATTCGATAGCTTAATCACTTCTCAATAAGAAGCTAAATCCTTTTGGAGTTTTTATTGCAACACTTTGTAGTACCTGTTGGCAAAAAGTCATTGAAAACGAAAGGAAACATTTGAAGAAGTTCTCTCGTAATTTATCTATTCTCTCTTTCTTTCTATGATAAAATTTTTACGTAATCGTTTTAATTCACATGAAGCAAATTGGTTCAAGAACTATTTCTCAATAATAAAGTAATTCCGACTTTTCCAGAGGTCGATGTCCATTGACTTATCACTCAACCAACGTTCTTTATTACTCAGCATTCTCATAGTGAGCTAACATTTCATAAAACAAGATGTGTTTTATTGTGTCGGATACAAATTACATTTCCGAAAAGGTGATATAATACTCCAAAAAGGCAAACACCTTGCTAAAGCACTGATTTCAAAAGGATTCTCATTGAGAAGATCATCGAAAAAAATTTCTATATGTATTTTAGCTAATGAAGCGGGATTAACCATTGAACAACGTCATTCTGTAAAACGAGATTTTGAAGAAAATGAATTGAAAACAGTTTTTGAATTATTATTAAATAAACTTCAAAGTAATCTTTCATCAATATCATCATCTAATCATCAATTATTTTCATCAATATTAACAACTATTGAAAAAATTCTATTATGGAATTTTTCATCATCATTTCCAAATACACGTCGTACTATGGAATCATCAAGTAATGTTGAAACAATTGATTGGAGACCACCAATTAGTTGGAAACAATTAGTGTTTGATCAACAACTTGTCGAATTCTTTTTTCATATTTATGCTACGCTTAAATCAATGGTAAGATTTATTTGAATTTTTGTATGTTTTATTGAAAATTTTCAATTCGATTTTAGAATGAAACTAAAATTCTATTGCAACGTCGTTGTCAGATACTTCGGTAAATAATATATATATTTTTTTTTAATATTATTTAATAATTTAAAATTTTAGTTGTCTTTCTCAATTGGCTTGTTTAAATGGTCCATTAGTTAGTGATGAACAATGTCGTTTACGTTATTTAACAACATTTTCATATTATTTTGTTCAAACATTTTTAATAAATTCAACATTAACAATTAATTTAATTGAATGTTTTGATATTTCAAATATAATATCAAATTTAATAACATTATTTACTGTAAAAGGTTTTTGTTCAATGAATAATGATTTATGTAATTCATTTTTACAATTAATGTCACAAATAACAATACTTCTATGTCGTACAACAATAACATCATCAAATAATCAATTAGATAAAATAATTGAAGATCCAACAATAGCTAAAGAAACATTTGATCGTTTATTACAAGCTTGGTCAAGATTATTATATGGAATTGATTTTGGAAGATTTGCTAATTTAAGATCATTAGCTATTGAAATATTTGATACTTATCTTCAAACACATTTACATATTAATGATAATCATGAAGTTAATGATTTTAATTTAGCTGATAATGATAATGATGAAGATGATAGAGATTTATTTAGGTAAATAAAATTATTTTTTTAAGAAAAAAAAAAATCGAATTCATTAAATATGTATGGTATCAGTAATAGCTTAAATTTAGACATAAAATGCTTTATTTCGTATACATTAATTCTTTGCTGATGTCCTCACTTCGAAATTTCGTTGCTGTTCTGAAGTTCGTCTGTATCCATCCATAGAAAATTACAAAAAAATCGATATTTTTGTTTTACAATGGTTGCAAAAAGACTCGCTACCAGGTAAAAAGCACCTAAAATTTAGTTCTTTAGTCTCATAGTTTGACCATCAATAGAGAATGTTGAAATATGATCTCAAGGATTAATGAGGACTTCATTGCGGAGGAACTAGAAGGTCCAGATTAATGCATTTAAATAGTGAAAAACTGGTAAAGTGACAAAAAAGTCTTTGCGCTCTGTAGAGCAAGAAAAAAGTGTTGTTATCATAAATCCTTTGCATTCAGACTGATTGATCTTGGATTACTGTTTGCAATCAGAGTTTACACTGACTTCGATTTCTACTCAAAGTGTCAGGCAAAATAATTGATGTTTATGTATCTTTTACCTAGTAGCGAGACTTTTCGAGATCACTATTTTTAAGCTATTCATTTAAGTACTATAGGTTGTGAAATGGAATGTACTGAGAAATGTCGAAAAGAAAAATGTCGAAAGGAAAAATGTCGAAAGCAAAATGTCGAAAGTAAAAATGTCGAAAAGTAAAAATGTCGAAAGGAAAAATGTCGAAAAGTTAAAATGTCGAAATGAAAAATGTCGAAAAGTTAAAATGTCGAAATGAAAAATGTCGAAAGGAAAATTGTCGGAAACTAAAAATAATAAAGAGCATGAGACACAACTATTAATTAACTTAATAGCATGTACAATACAAAATTTTATCATAGAATATAGATAGGGATAAATTAATCACCACTTCCTCTGGAACAAAAAGAGAAGAGTTATAATGATTAGAAGTTAAGCTTATAAAGTCTAATTATCAGACGAATTGATCAAAGAAATGGCAAGAGTATATACAAGAATGTCTAGTCTTATAAATACTGTGATGAATCGTATTTTTAACACTCATTCGTACTCTTATAAAACGATATATAAAATACTATGGCAAGTACAATGTCATTTATTACAAGCAATAAAGGCAAACCATTGTTAGTTCGTGATAGTTACATTTATTATGTTAGTAAAACAACAGCTACAGTTAAATATTGGAAATGTGAAGATCGTAGTTGCAATGCCGGTGTTCATACAAATACTAAGGATGCATTTATAAAAACAGTTGGTATTCATTCACATTTACAATCACCTGAAAACATTGAAGTTCGTACATTTAAAGAAAATATAAAACGTCGAGTTATAAATGAAACAACAGCAATAACTAAAATTTATGATGAAGAACTTGCTCGGCAACAAATGTCACAAACAGCAGCTGCTATTATGCCGTCATCATATGAAGCAAGTATGTATACATTTTATATTCATTTTTGTCAGAATTTTCTGAATTACTAAATTAATCTCAGATTCAGGTTTAAATCGTGCACGTAGAAAAATGACGCCAGTATTACCAACATCATATGCATTTGATATACCAGCTCAATACCAAGTTACAATTAATGACGTTCAGTTTGTATTATGTGATGAAACATTACATAATAAACGTTTACTACTATTTAGTACAGATCAGCAATTAACGTTTCTGTTTTCTGCCAAACATATTATGATGGATGGTACATTTGATACATGTCCACCCTATTTTGATCAAGTTTACACTATTCATGCTATTAAACATGAAAAAGGTACGAGAACTTTTCTTAGTGAAGTCACTCATTTTGTTATTAATACTTTTTTAAGGTTATCCATGTGTCATTGGTTTATTATGTGATCGTAAAGCTCGTACTTATAGAGAATTATTTCGTGAATTGAAACATCATGCTACACGTTTAAAAACAACATTTAATCCAAATACAATAACAAGTGATTTCGAAAAGGCTTTAATCAAAGCTGTTGTTGATGAAGTAAGAGTTTTTACTCAACTACCTAAAGCAGTAGAAATGAACGGCTTTTTCAATCTCCTTGTTTTAGTTCCCACAAGCACGACATGCCGGCTGCTATTTTCATTTTACACAGGCTCTTTATCGTAATATACAAAAACTTGGTTTATCAACAGCATATCGTGATACTGAAACTACAAGAATGGTATGTCGAAAATTAATGGCATTACCATTATTACAATTAAACGATGTTAAATTGGCATTTGAAGATTTAAAAGATGATTCACCTATTATATTACGAGATTTATTTAATTATTTTGAAAATTTTTGGATGACAGACATTCCGCTTCATCTTTGGAATGTATCTGATCTTCAAATTCGAACAAATAATAATTGTGAAGGTATTTATACACACTCGCTTTCTTTACTAACATAGCTCTTTCAAAAAAACCGCTGAAAAAAACATAATCTTCGGCTAACTTTTCTTACGTTTATCATAAACCTTATTTTCTTCTCGGTCTCTAGGTTGGCACAATAGATTCAATACTCGTGTGAATAAACATCATCCAAATATATGGCACTTTATCAATTGTTTGAAACAAGAAGAGGTATATTTTCGTCATCAAGTAATACAAATGCGAGCTGGTGCAACTGGCAGACCAAAAACAAAAAGAACAAATTGTGTACAACGTCGTATTACTACTCTTGCTGATCATTATTCAAATGATGAAATCAATTTAGGAGAATATTTAGAGGGTTTATCGTATGTTGTTGCTAAGGATAAAACAATCAAAAATAATAAAAAATGATTGATTATTAGATATTTTTTGTTAAATTATTGTTTTTGTAAATTGATTAAAAAACTAGTTTCGCCGATTTTTCCTTTCCCCTACAACATTAACACTACTAAGATCTTACTTTTGCAGCCTTCAAACTTTTCGACATTTTTCCTTTCGACATTTTTCCTTTTCGACATTTTTACTTTCGACATTTTTACTTTTCGACATTTTTCCTTTCGACATTTTTCCTTTCGACATTTTTTTTTCGACATTAATCAGGCATACCGTGAAATGCTCTTTTTTGTAAAGATTTATGCGTCAGTTTTCATACACGTAACATAAAGACATAGAATATTTAAAAATTAAGTTCAGATTGTATGTTATTAATATCCAATTTCATAGAACACTAATTTTTGAATGAATTTGTCAAATTACAGACGAATAATAAATCATTGATTATTCTTCTAGGTGTAAACGAATTGCTGTTGAATTAATGTCACCGAATTTTATATTTATACGAAAAAAAGTTTACTTCTACGTAATTGATCATGTAGAATATTCTACACCGTACATTTGAAATGCGAGTAATGTCTGCTGTTTGCTGAATTGTGATTCGATTATCATACCATGTAAAAATAGTATTGAGTAGTAAAGTGATACTCATCATCAACTGTAATAAATATTAGACAAAACACAGACTTTCAGAAAAAGAAATTTTATCGGTGAATGATGTTTTTTCTGATTTTTTTTTTGTCAGTTTATATTGAGTGATAGAAAGTGAAGTGCTATATTTTTATTGATATCTTTCATTTAACAGAGCTTATGGTATCTATGAATAGAAGGTTTCTATAAAAGATTGAGTTATATCAATATTGATATAACAGTGCTTGTTATTAGATTTCACATAAAAATTAGTTCGACAACTTTTTGAACATCCTATAATATTATTATGTTTTTGTTTAGTGAACAATTAATATGTATTGGTCTCTTTGGTCGACATATAATTGATTATGCTTTACCATTATTAATACGTTTATTAATTGATCGAACACGAAAATTATATAATATGATGAATAATAATTCATCAAATATCAATACAAATATTTTAGATCGAATAAATGATGATTTACATTGGTTATTATTAATATGTGGTCATGTGTTAACAGAAGAATATGATTCTGATGAACAAAAAACAATACCTGAAGCTGTCATGAATTTTTCCAATGAACAAGTTAAATATTGTGATTTAAATAAATGTGTTCAAATAGCTCAACATATTCTTCAACAATCACAATTAGATTTAAGTGATGAAATAATGCATGGCGTTAGTCCTGTTACACAATGGTAAAATTAAATAGAGTTAATTTAAGAACATCAATCCAACTCTTTTTTTGTTTTTATACTTTTTAGTTTAGTAGCTGTATTAAAATTATCTGAAACTGAACGACATTTATGTAATAAAGGACAATTTGAATATATTAGTGTTCAAGTTGCTGTTAGTCTTACTTGGTTTATTCGACGATTAGCTGCAAATTATTTAGGTTTTGATGAACAATCATATAAAGATGGTAAATCATAATCTTTAACGATCGATAGGCGAATCGAATCTTTACTTTTCAATTCATCAGATTGAAAATTTTACGGTTGATAAAAATTTTATTTTTGTTTAGCCTTTTACTTTCTGTTAGGTTATTTTTGACACAAACTTATAAATAACACGGTCTTCATGCTAAGAACTTTTATTAGTACTAATAGTTAGTCAACACAAATATTCAATGGTCATGTTTAAGTATCCTCTTATTGACAAAACATAGAAATCTACAATTTTCGTTATGGCTTTACATCTGGCCGAGACTTTAACAATAGAAATAAGTGATTTCGAATCGAAATCATAACTAACGATACCGATACGATACAAAAAATGAAAGATTTAATTTCAATCATAAAATAGCCGCTGTTGTAAGTAGGTCTCCAGCTTTATACATATAAGTTGACGGCATAAAGACGGAAAAACGCGTAAAATAATCAAATTAACAATAAATTCAATTTTTTACATCATTGAAGATGAATGGGTCATTCATGAGCCATTTTCTACAGTGAAATGGCTTGGATGAAAATTAATCATATCAGTGTAATCTTGAAGAGCTTTTTTTTGTCTCCATCGATATTATGAAATTACTTGAAAATATTATAAGTTATATATTTAACAACTACAGATTAGACAAGAAGATACTAAATCAAAATCTATCTCATAAAATTAATTCAAAATGTACAAGAATGAAATTCATATCTGGTCTATTAAAAAAAAATCAATTTGTGTTCTTATAGAATTCATATTAAAGAAAATTTAATTATCGAACTCGAGACAGAAATATAAGTATTTCCTATTTGAAAAATATTCTATTTATGAAATTGTTCAACTTTCCTTGTAAAATATGACACTGAATGGCGTTACTTCAATATTACATACAAGAAACAAACAACGAGTAATCATTTAACTCTCCCTTTCTCAAACAAGTCAATGTCCAGTTGAAAATTGAAATAAATGCATACGAAGATAGCCTAAAGTCTGATCTTTCATAAATGACATGATTTCTTTTATCTGGCACCTCATTATTTTTCTAAAAAGTCTCCATCATATTTTGCTTTTTTCTACTTGTATTTATTGTGACGGTACATTCCAGAACTTTTGAACAAGTTTCATTGTAGTCAACAGTAGTTTTTGTTGTCTCTTTGAAAGACCATGTCAAGACGCAGAGCATGATAGAACTCGTTATATGAATTAAGATTTGTTACTATTATTTAAAACGGTACTTATATAATTCGAGTGCCATTTTTTGAGACATTGAACTTTTCTTCCACAAAGAATGAGAATTTTAAAAAAAAAGTTCTGTCATACCTTCCATTCTGACATGCTCTTTCAAACAAAAAATAATGAGTTTATAGAATGAAGGCCTACAGAAAATTTTTGGTTGCCAAATGAGCTATTTTTGACCCTTGCCAGTTGAATATCTTCAAAAAGGCATCATGGTATAAGACTGAAAATTTCATGCAATTTGAATATTCGTGGGCGAAGAACGTTTTTTGTGCGGGTCTTAGAGAAAATAAGAATTTCATGGTTCAATGTCAATTAAAGATCATTCGAAAAGCTAAAAGTATATACCTATCTTTACTGACGCCTTCTAATATTTCCCTAAAGATAAACTATCAAATCTTGATTCAAATAAAAAAGAAACAACTTTTATAAATGGTCAATTGCATCTAAAATAATCGAATTTTTTCACTCGAAATTTGAAATACACACAATAATTATAAGTTTTTTATTTTTTTCTAGTTAGTCAAACATTATCAGTATTACTTGGCAAAGGAAGTGAAATGTTAGAATTTTTAACAAATTATTTTCTATCAAAAGTTGTAACAAATTTACAAATGTGGGCATCTGAAAGTGATGTTATTAAAGAAACAGGTTTGAATAAAATAAAATAAAATAATCAAAATCTTTTTATTTTAATTAATCTTTCATTTCTTTTGTCTTTATCTTTTCCTAGCCGATCTATTTGTAACATTATCAATAAAAAAAGATTCATCATCAATAATAATAAAAAATGATTTATTTTGGACATTAGCAAATAATGTTATAACAAATCAAATGCCAATACAATTAATTAATGAAGAATATAAACGTTTATTAATAAAAGGTATAACATGTTCATGTTTAAATAATTCATCGGATGAATATCGTTTACATTTTGATCGTTCAATATTTCAAATTCTTAATCAACGTTTACATTCAATTGTTGAATCAATTCATACATTACTTGAACAAATTAAATTAAATAATAATAATAAAATTCATTGCACCAATGCATTACAAACATTTTATAGTGAAAATGTTTTAAGTCAAATAAGTACATTAATTAATTCATATTGTGGATTAATTGAAGGTGGTTCACGTTGTTCATCAGAACAAATAACATATTTATTTGAACATAGTCAACAAACATTGCAATATATACTTGATTTATTTGATTTTTATCATAATTATTGTGATCAAGTACAAATTATACTTGAATTATTTTCCTTATATGCTGAACATGTTTTGGTTTATTTAAATCAAAGTCATACGAATATTTTTTATACATA
Organism: Rotaria sp. Silwood2; assembly: GCA_905329745.1. NCBI lineage: Eukaryota > Metazoa > Rotifera > Eurotatoria > Philodinida > Philodinidae > Rotaria > Rotaria sp. Silwood2. The sequence continues at coordinate 481,180 of CAJNSZ010000005.1, read as the reverse complement.
TATATTAAGATTATTACAGATATTTACGAAATGTAATTATGGAAAAAAGACAAAAGAAATTAATGCCGACGAAGATTTTAATGCACATATTTATACGTTATTGAATTGTTTAAATCATCTATTGGCAAAAGATTTCATCGATTTTTCGAATGACAATTCAGCAAATACGTATGTAATTTTGTCTTTAAAGTATATTTTTTTCAGTTTGGAGTTAATCACAAACTATCAACATATTTTCGTCAAACACGATTTAAAATATTAAAATATAAGGATAACACTCTACTGTAGCTCATTGGATTGGTCTCGGATCTTTTGATCTGATTACTGTTTGAAAATTTTGAACCTAATGACCTCTACCTTCTACTTAGTTTATGACAGACACCTCAGTGTTTCGTCTCCCTTCTTATCAAAGCTCTCGATTAGAGAGGAATGTGAGGCTTACCGTCATAATGTTTGACTTTTTTCCTAATTTTTTACAGCTTCGTGTTAACTTTGGATAGAATCCGGGTTTTGAAACATCATTTGCCTTTCTCTGGCAAAAAGTGAAATAAAAATAAGTAGACAATGTCGTTGTGAGATGAATACGATTGAAATAAACTCCTCGAAAGGAACGACCTGGCGACAAGTCGTCTGTTTTTGGAGAGGCTAAGTCACGGTTTATGTCATTCTTCGCCTCCTCTTCCTATCCCGGGTCATCACTTCTAGCACTCTCAGGATGAAAACATTTTCTGCTAGGTTTTTAGCTCATCCCTTAAAGATATCGACAACCATGCTCGTCACGCATCGTGCCACGTGTACATGCGAAACCGAAGTCTATTGTAGAATTAATATGAAACACGACTGAATTTACGATATTTGCCTTTTGTCTTTCGTTCTCACTCACTATAGCATATAAAGATTAATAACATCTTTTATCATTGAGATATTTACAAACCGAAACATGTTGATAAATTTTCTCATTTACAATGTTAGCAGTTCTATCGTATTTTACAGTTTTATCATGCAGGGATTGCGATAACAGTTTTTTTTTTATATATAGTTTTCTCTTTGTTTTGATAAACTGTAGAAGTTTGGATCCTATTTTTCGTTTTTAGACATAAATTTATCTAACGAGTATACCACTGTGAATGGTTGTCTGAGTATTTTTCTAGGATGGCTAGTCTATTCTCATGATTTTAAAACAATGTAGTTTTTCAAAACATGTAGGTTTTAATTCTTTGATAACTCAAAAATCTACAACTTTTCAAGTTAGTTCTTTTGCGAAATTATATTCTGAGACTTTTAATTCATTCAAATTCATCAATTTAAATATTTCTAATCCTTATCAACATGCCCCTACTCACCCCAAAATCAGATCCATTTATTTCAAACACAATACCAAAATATTTCATGTGAACAATATTATTGGACTAATAATATTTTTTTGTACTCGATATGCTTCACTTTCGAATATCATGTTTTGTTAAACATTCATATGAAGTTAATTATATAATATATTCATCTATATTTAATACGTTTTATCCACAGTGATTCGATATTGTTACATAAGGTTATTTCTCTGCAGTAATCGTTTGCATATATTATACGATTTCTAAAGGTTATTCTCAATTCAGACAATGTCAAATGCTTAGCAGCAATAAAATACTTGAAATGCGTCTCAATGAAGTTGGTTTTTTTAAAGTATCAATCTGAAAAATCGAGCATTTCAGTGTCTTTCTTTCTTGTTCTATTCGGATTGATTATGCCCTATTTTTATTAATAAATATCGAACATAAAAGTGTTCATTCATCAAAGAAAATTCTTTATCTCCTGATAACATTATTGGATCTTCTAAATCACATGAAAAAAATGATTTTTTTAATGATTTGAGATAACTTAATTGTTCTAAGAGTTAGTAGTATAGATCAATGCACAGATTGACTGCAACGACTCAATCAATGGGCATACACTTTTACCAAAAACTCATTCAAATGTCTCTAATCTTTTGTTTATTAACCATTGTCTATCTGATAATGTTTATTGAATTATATAATGACAGAAAATATTCTAAATTTCATTCTTTTGTCTTTATTTACTTGTAGAGAAGTTAATGTTGGTGATGTTGTTCTATATGGCTTAATTATTTGTTTACCATTAATTCAATCAGATAATTTATTAAAAATACCTTCTATTAGTTCATGTTATTATAAACTTGTATCATCATTATGTGAACAACATTCTGAATGTATATTTCGTTTACTTAATCCAGATCAATATTCAATATTTTTATCAACAATAAAATTAGGTCTTGACAATTATGATAATGAGATATGTAAAATGTGTTTAGAAACAATTCAAAATTTAACATTATATACAATGAAACAACAAAAATTAAATCAAACTAATGAAAAAACAAAATATTTAGAACATTTTCTTGATTATCTTTTACAAGAAATTGTTATAACAACAACAACATTATCAGATTTATTTGATACATTAGCTGGAACAATATATACTTTAATATGCGCATATCCAAATCAATTCTATCATATTCTTGGACAAATGAAGCAATATGATGAAAATTTATCAATAATAATTGATAAATTAGCAAATGATATTGGACAAAAACCCGATTATAATCGTAAAGCTAAAATATCGTTTACAGTTAAATTTGAATCATTTGTTACAAATCTTAGACGAATTATGAAAAAATGATTAGAAGAACTCATTGTTAAAATTTATTCATTTGTTATGTTTTGTTTCTTTTATAAATTAAAAATTCCGTGAAACACATTCTTTTGATTATTGTGTAAAAAAATCTAAGATTCTCTTGTCAATCTAATTATTAGGCATTTAATTTGTTTGAAAAACAAATAAATTTATGCAAATATTTTTTATTGATAAATATATTAGAAACGAATAATTTATTTTCGGATTTCATTTTCTTTTAGATAAGTTAGTATTTATGTTTCCATTATTAATTATTGTTTTTAGTATTTTCTATCAATCATATCGAGTAACAGCATTTAACGAAAACATGGCTTGGCGTTCATCTGGTTCATCAAATAGAGAATTAATTGAAAATTTATATAGAAATGGTTTAATCAAAGATCAACGTATCAAAGAATCAATGTTACACATTGATCGAGCTGATTTTACCGATCGTACATCTGATGCTTACGAGGATCGACCTCAATCAAGTATTTTGAAGAAATTACATTCCTTCTATTACTAATCTTTACTTTATTTTTAGTTGGTTATGCGGTAAGTAGATATGCATTAGTAATAAATGATCTTTGAATTTTATTTATCACAATAACTTCTAGGTAACAATCAGGTAAGATTGTTATGCTAATAAAAAAAAAATATTTCGAAACATTATTATCTTTAGTGCTCCACATATGCATTGCTTTGGTTTGGAAATTCTCAAAGATCACTTAAAACCTGGTATTTATTGTTTTTAAATATCTTTATATAATATTTATTTTGATTGATCAGGTGCTAAGGTTCTTGATGTTGGCTCTGGTTCTGGATATTTAACAGCATGCATGGGACGTTTAGTTCGTCCAGGTGGTAAAGCAATTGGTATTGAACATATTCAAGAACTTGTTGATAAATCAATAATAAATATTAAAAAAAATAATAAAGATCTATTTGATGAAGGTGTTTTAGAAATTCATAAAGGTGATGGTCGACAAGGTTATGCTGCTGAAGCACCATATGATGCTATTCATGTTGGTGCAGCTGCACCTAATACTCCACATGAACTCATTCGTCAACTTAAAGTTGGTGGACGACTTGTATCACCTGTTGGAGGTGGGTTTGGTCAAGAAATGATAACATATGATAAAAAAGCTGATGGGACCTATAAAGAAGAAACTCATATGGGCGTTATGTATGTTCCATTAACTGATGAACAAAAACAATATGCAAATGCTGGAATACGAAAAGACTTATAGATGACAAATTTTCTTTGTTTCTCGTGATTTCATTAAAAAAGATACTCTTGCATATGCCTTGTTTTCTTGAATTGTAATATAATCTTGCTTGTTCTTAATTATTCTAGATTAGTATCATGCTAACAAGACGTCTTGTATCATCATTATTTTCGACAAAAAATTGTCGTTTTATCCAAACAAGTGTTATTGTGAATGCTAGTCAACAACAAAATTCTTCATCACCTTATGATAAATCTCTTTATGATTCAACACGAAAAAATTTATATATTAATAGTGAAACACGAGTAATATGTCAAGGTTTTACTGGTAAACAAGGAACATTTCATTCTCAACAAGCACTTGATTATGGAACAAAATTAGTTGGTGGTGTTAGTCCAAAAAAAGCTGGTACAAAACATCTAGGTTTACCAGTATTTAAAACAGTACATGATGCTATGAAACACACCGGTGCAACAGCTACAGTTATTTATGTTCCGCCACCGGGTGCAGCTGAAGCTATTCTTGAAGCTATGGATGCTGGTATTGGTTTAATTGTATGTATAACAGAAGGTATTCCACAACATGATATGGTTAAAGTTAAACATCAACTTGTAAGACAAAATAAATCACGTCTTGTTGGACCCAATTGTCCAGGTGTTATTGGTAAATATTAATATTTTAATGAAAATTAAACATAGGAATGCACCAATTCCTCGACCATGATATCAAAGATGACATTTTTTTTAGTATTGAAAACTTGTTGTTCTACCAATTTTTTATGATAAGTCTGCTCAATTTTCATTGCAATATTCGAAAAAATTGTTAGATCTCATCGAATCTACAATAAGAGTTTCGAAATAGGTCAACAGTTAGCATATTAAAGACAAGATCCAACTCATTCTATAAATCTTGCTTATTATTTAGACTCTGAATATTGGAAATATGTTACTTTTGGATATCGGTGCACTAATTTCTAGAATATCAGATCAAAACTAGCGTATCTGTCATATTGAGAATCTATACATTTATGTCAATTGTTTATTCCAGCTATAATCAAATTTGAATGTCCTATCCAATGCTATTAATTGATTTCTTCAAATATTTATAACAAGCTTATATTATTGGTCAGATTTCATGTTAAAAACTCTAATTTTCAACTAATTCCAAACCACTTATTTTATATTCGATGAAACCTAAGAATAGTTTCAGATAGAGCTATGAACATTGAGCACAACTATTATAAGCAATTGGCAGATCAACAACTTTCCTTAATACTAAAAAAAATGTTATCTTTGAAACTATGGTGTCAGAAATAGTACATCCGTAATTTAAATATTTGAATATTTAGCTCCTGGTAAATGTAAAATTGGAATTATGCCTGGCCATATTCATCGACCAGGCCCAATAGGTATTGTATCGCGTAGTGGTACACTGACTTATGAAGCTGTTCATCAAACTACACAAGTCGGTCTTGGTCAATCATTGTGTGTTGGTATTGGTGGTGATCCATTTAACGGTACTGATTTTATTGATTGTTTAGATTTATTTTTAAATGATCCGGCTACGCAAGGTATTATTCTTATTGGTGAAATTGGTGGTAATGCTGAAGAAGCAGCTGCTGAATATCTTAAAGAAAATAATATTGGATCGAAAGCTAAGCCTATAGTTGCTTTTATTGCGGGACAAACAGCTCCACCTGGTCGTCGTATGGGTCATGCTGGTGCTATTATAAGTGGAAAATCTGGTGGTGCTGAAGGAAAAATTCAAGCATTAAAAGATGCAAAAGTTAATGTTAGTGATTCTCCAGCTAAAATGGGTCAATTAATGCATAAATTATTAAAAGGATAAGAACAAACTTTTAGTCGAAAAAAAAAAAATAAACAAAATCGATGCGCGAGTTTTTTTAAAGCTCACACATTATTTTATCTTAGACGAAGAATTTCATTTATGTTAGCTTTTTCTTTTATTCTCATATTCTTTATATCTCTACTTTTTTATTGTTTATTTGGACGGATAACAGAATAGAATGTTATTGAGTTTATAAAATATGATGGGCTCCTTTTTTATTCGTTCTATATCAAATCAAAAAAAAAGAAACTAAGAAAAATAATTGATATTTTTTCTTCATCATCATCGTACGTTATTATATTCGGTCGCGTGCCAATGTGAGTGATGATGATGATGATGGCGATTAAAAGAAGGCATCCACATTCGACGACGACTTGTTTTCTTTTCTCTTTTGCATCGTACTATCGACGCTGTTGTCGTTTCTTTCTTCATTGCTTGTGATCAGAAAAAAAAAGAAAAGAAAAGAGACCCTTATATAAATGGAGTAAAGGTGAAACTGTTTCAAAAACATTTTTTTGACTCTATGAAAGCAAGTGTTGAATGAAAGAATGTTTTGCATTCCTTTGCTACAAATACCCATTTGTCGTTCTCAAAAGCAGCAACATTCAAGCATACATATTGCTTTTTTCGATTATTCATTTTTAGATCGAACTATAATGGCTTCAAACTGCACATCATCAAATTTTTCGAGTAATAACACCGAAACAACATCAAAAAGTAAAGATGATCTTTTAAGTGAAATTTTAACATGTGGTATTTGTCTATCTCGTATGACATCACCTTGTTGTCTTCCATGTGCACATTCATTTTGTCGTTCATGTTTACTTGATTATGCTCAAAACAATAATATGAATACATCAACACCAATAAATTATATTCTTTGTCCATATTGTAAATTTCAATTAAATTTTCGTTCATTTGAACATTTTGAATCTATGTTAATTATTAATCCAACACTTAAACAATTATGTGAAGCACTCGATGCATCCGTTTTAAATTCTGATCAACCACAATATCAAACAAGTGGTATTTATCGTGCCCGATGTCATACATGTTGTTTACTTAAAATGCTTAAAGTTTGTAAACATTGTTTTTTTATGCTTTGTGAAACATGTCGACGAACACATTTACTTGATGTTCATCGTGAAAGTAAAATACAATTAGATATACTTGATTCACATTTACGTTTAATTAATGAAAAACGTCTTCAAATGGATAAAATATCACAAAAATATGATGATATGAGACAACATATTAGAAACTATGTTGAAAGATTAATACGTGAAATAGAACAACAACGTGATCATGCTTTAGATATAATTAATGATCGACAACAATCAAACGATGAAGCTTTTTGGACAGGAAATGGTTTTGATAATGGTGAAAAATTAGATTTTTTTATATCATTACTTGAAACTGGTCAAAAAAAATTATCAGCAAAAAATATTACAGATAAAGAACTTATGGAATTATCTGATAATCTACAAACAATACCTGATGTTCATGAAGAAACAATTGAATCAATTCATTTTTCACAATTATCTTTAGAACTTGATGAAAAATTTCCAATGAAACAATTTATTCATATTTATGATAATGACATACCAACAACGACAACAAATAATTTTGAGAAATCAACAAATGATAATGAACAGACAGAATGTATTAAGACATAAATGTATAGTTTTTGTTATTTTAATTGTTTTTGACTTTTGTTTTCAAAAGGAAAATATACAAAGAAAAAAATATATATAAATGGATATAATAATAACTTTAGATTGATTAAAGATAAAATATTATTATTATTATTTCAAGATACATATCATATTTCTTTCTTGTCCTTGAAACTTGATGATTTATTTGTTAAAAAGAAACATATTTTTATTTCTCATTCTAAATAACTAACAAATCAATCTGAGACCTTCAAAAAAAAAAATTCTTAAGATTCACATTGATGGTATAAAGCTTGGTCTCTTACTCTGCAAACCCACTTTTTGGTCGTTTTTGAGAATGTAATTGTGTGCGTACATGGACAAGTATGAGTGCAGGTAAGAAGTCTTATCTTTACTTGCACCTCACATTCTTATCCACAATTACTAGAATAACCCATAACTAATATATGGCTTCTCAGAACGTTAAAACTTGATTAAAATGTAAATTCAATGTATGTATTATATATGATGCGTCAGGAGTTGCTCTACAAAACGGTACATGTACCTTTTCAAATAATGAGTGTTTGTCTTATCCGACAGAGTTCGTTGTCCTTCATTTATAACGTAATGCATGACTGCAATGTGAAGTCGAAATAAAATTGCCAGAATGATGATAATCGATTACAACCGCTATTCATCTAAAACAAGAAGAAACTGATTATTTTGTAATTTTTCAATAGAAAATTTAACTCTAAATTATTACTTATTTATTGTCTTGCCACATACATTGATGTCTGTTATCAATCATGTGGCGATGAAGAATTCGACATCGATGATAAAGATATTTTCAAGGTCATTATCAATATATTGTTGATCGGTATCAAAAATTAGCTGAATATTTGTGAAATGAATACCAAGTCTGTAGAAAGAATTAGCTAAAATAATATCTGATGAGTTTGATATTTATTTAATCTAAACATTTATTTCAGAAAACTTTGTTGAATGTTATATCTTTTTTCAAATGCCTGATGCAGTTCCACACCGTATTGCTGTCCTTCTCGATATACTAAATAGCTTTTAAATGTTTGACAACAAACAACATCGTAATGTCTTTTATCACTTCCAAACTTGGAACGCATGTCTGGATCTTGTTCATTCAATAGAATTCAATCGAGTTGATTTTTTCATACCAGCAACAATAGACAATATTATCGTTTCCATTGTCGTTCTTATATTCATGTTCATCCCGATATTGAACAATTGTCGATTTTCGTGTATAAGGACAGAATTAGATAAAAAATTAAAAAAATAAAACTGTTGTATTAGATTAGATTTTGATTATACAATAGGTGAAATTTCTGCATCAGATGAACTAAATCATCGAATAATCAATCGAGCTGTTCAATTAACAATGAATTGTTTATACAGAAAAAGAGATGAATCATCATGGAAAATTGCTAGAACTATTATTGTGGTTTGGACCGCAATTCAGGGTGAAATCTTGATTTTTTTGACCACTTAATATTTGAATTAAGTACGCTACCCCCCCCCCCCCCCCCCCCCCCCTTTCCTGGTTAAGGGGGGGGGGGTGGCTGACTAAATTAAAATAATAATAATAAAAAAAAAGAAATATTTCACGATGAGTTTGGGTAGAAACCACAATAGTTCGTTACCATTCTTTGAATAAAATATTCAGGAACTATGTACGTGAGTTGTTCGTATGTGAATTGAAACAGATGTTTCAACAAATAGTAGAGTTTTTAGAAGATCCTTACGAAAAAAAAAAACCATTTTTCTAATGTATAACTTCTTTGTATGCTGACCAGGGACCGTTTCCAAGTGATAGGCATCGTTCGGGCTTATATTTTGCTCATAAGTAGGACCCGGTGAGACTAAAAAAAGACTAAAATATTTCGTCCCATTAGGCTTTTCTTTCAAATTGATAACCGTTTTACTGAATTGTCGACCTAGAGTAAGGAATTTAGAGAAAAACTGAATGAAGGAATTTCGAGTTGAGATTTTGTCTAACAATAGGTATCATCGATATTAGAAAGTTGTAAAATCTTTAGTAAAAACTGATGCTTTCTTCTCGATATATTGCATGTTGAAGAAAACATCCATTTTCCAAAAATTATCGCAAAATTTTCTTTTCTTCAATACGCAATATCTCGAGAAGGAAGCATCAGTTTTAACTAAAGGTTTTACAATATTCTGATATCGATGATACCTATTGTTAGACAAAATCTCAACTCGAAATTCCTTCATTCGATTTGTCTCTAAATTCCTTACTCAAGGTCGAAAATTCAGTAAAATGATCATCACTTTGAAAGAAAGGCCTAATGGCACGAAATCTTTTAGTCTTTTTCTAGTCTCACTGGGTCCTATTTATGAGGAAAATATGAGCCCGAACGATGCGTATCACTTGGGAATGTTTCTTCGTGAGAACATCAAAAATCTTATCGAATACAATTCATTAACAATTAAAATCAAGGGGAAATATTTATTTAAACATCGTCGCCATAATTGAGATATCTGACCATAAAATCGTCATTTGTGTCTTCAATGTAGTCAGTTACGCTTTTTTTTTCATGTCTTTTTCTTCATTTATCTCATTCTCAGAAGATTCTCTTTAGTATTTATATGCATTTATTTGTAATTAGATCAAGAGATCTTTATCATTATGAAAATTGATATTTGTCGTAGTTTCCTATTGACTATTTCTGTGATATTTGAATAAATACATGTGTACAATGTGCATATTTAATGACGTAATAAGGAAGAAAAGAGGAAAAATTTTTAACTCTCATTAAAGAAAAAAGTTGATGAAACTTTTCTAGAGTCAATTTAATTCTTTTTAACAACAATTTTAGCAGAATATTCAATTGTTCTTGTTTCTAGTGATAATATGACTTAGACTGATTGGTTATATATCAAAATTTTTTAAATTCCAACTTTTATTTTTTTGTCTACAACATCATTTTATTTTTATGTGAATTTGACTTTATTTTCTTTAAAAGATGGAATATTTCTTGACAAAAACTGTTTGCCTTAATATCGCTCTGTGACAATGCGTGTTGCTTAATNTTCAATTTTTGCGAGCTAGGAATTCTTGTGGAGCAATAATAGTCTGTCTTATCGGACTGTGTTATCAATCGATTAAGAGTTACTGTTGGCACATCGTTCGATAGAATCTTCTACGGTGATGATTAGAATTAATTTTGCCATGAAGCAGAAGAATCAATTATTGTAACTCTTATCATATGGTGCTTTTTTTGCATAACAAGAAATACTGGTTTTTGATCAACAGATTGATATTCTTGTAAAACAGAAAAGTCTCTATGTTTTTTCATCTTCTAAGAATGATTTTTCTAGATATGTTCTAAAACTCTGAAAAAGACAGACCAAGACTGTCCCATTATTGAAATGTCATTTGTTAGTTGAATAACATAAGTATACAATGGAATCACTATTTTTCGACGACTTCTATCGATGTATTTTCAGCCAAATAACATTTATTGTTTGAATAATTATGAAATTTTAGAATTCATATAATTGTTCTCATTCTTTTTCTTGTTTATTTCAATAATTGAATGGCATACATGTTAAAACAGAATAAACTATTAACTTGAGAATTCTCTTTTACATCTTGCAGATGTATTCTAATCATAATTTTTATCATTTTTCCTTTCATCCTTATAAATTATTTTTCAGACCTTGATTTTTCTATCAATTAGAAAACTAGAAAACTTTTTCAATCACACATATATATATTTATATATATATATATATGTTTTTTTCTCTTTCGATTTTACAATAACAATGTACAGCCATTTTGTCCCTTAAGCATAATAACAAAGAAAAAAGAAATGTTTCACTTTATTCACTGATCAGTAATATAATTGTAAGACATTTTTGTGTCTCTAACCATTACATTAAAACAACAAGAAGAAGAAGAAGAGAAAAAGAAAAAAAATGTATTTTACCTTTATACTAATGTCATTTGAAGTCAATGTCATATATACTTACATAAAACAAAAAAGTGAAGACCATCATCAGCAAACTATTATAAACGAATCGTTGACAAAGAAATATTATCAATCAAAATGAAACATTCAATTGATGATGGTGTTCTTCAAACAAATCTTTTACACGCATTTCAAAAAAATAAAATAATGCAAGGAAAATTAAATGAACGCCAACGTTCATATTATGTAGATTTAATTAAAGATATGCAAGATCATAAGTTAAAAGAAAAATTAAATAAAGAATTATTATATACATGGAAAAAAGAAAGTTATGTTCGACAATTAAAAAAAAACCTACAAGACTATGAACGAAAACGTTTTGGTGTAAGAGATGCTTATTATGAATATCAAGCAAGAAATTTAGATTCTATTATAGCTGGTCAACAGGGTCTTGTTATACCACCGAAAGAAGAAGAACGTCGTTTAAATGTGAATACAAAATTTCGTCAATTTCTTGAAGATCATCCACTTCAAACAAAATCATCAATACGTCGTGTTGTTCAATCAGCTACTCCTGCTCCTGTTCCAGTAAAAGAAGAACAAAAACAAGAAGAAGACGATGCTCGTGGTGTAGAAGAAACATGGAAACAAATTCATGCGCAATCAGCTATCGGTTTAAGAAGAAAACGACCAAAATTATTACCGTCTATTCAACGTTCATCAACAATGGATGAAATTAGACGAAATAATACTCTAAATAAAATTCTTCTTCCACCTACTGTAGCTATTGTAGCTAGTTTACTTGTTACTACAACTCCTGAATTAATTAATGTACCGCAAGAAAAAGATAAAACCGCATTAGTACCGTTGAAATCAGCACCGATTGTTTCGTCAATGGTTGACGGTATTGAACCAGTGTTGATTTCGTCTGAAACATTAAAAAAACAGACTCGAGCTGATCTTGTTACAATGCGTAGTGTACGGCGACCACAAAAAAACCCAATAGATTTAAATATGACTTTTGAATCACGAAAACGTATTTATCAAATAAATAAACGTATGCATGGTTACCAATTATGTCATCGTAAATGTGCTTTACAATATAATTCACGATTTGATCGATCGGAAAAGATAGATGCAGCTGATGATGACGAAAATTTTCTTATTGAAATGAATGAAAATACACGACGAAGATACGAAGATAGACATCAATCGGATAAAGCTTTTGTTTAAATATAATTTTATTTTCTAAATAACAAATATATTTTAATGTCAGTTATTTTGACAAATGAATATAATTCTATAATAGTATTAATGAACCATATTTTAGTTGATTCATTCAATATACATATATGAAAAGATACTTACAGGATGACTTTTATTCATATTCATTTCAAATAAAAATCACATCATTCAATATATAACTATATATAGAACGATTGATTTCCGGTACGTTTAATGAACCATTGAAAATAGGAATTCGAGTCGGAAGTTTTCGACCATTTTCTTTCTTAATTTAGTAAGAAACAATCAGATAGTAGAGGCATTTGCTCAAAGGAAACTCGTTATTTTCAATAATTTTCTACTCAAAAATATGATCGACAAGTTCGACTATTTCATTGATTTAATTTATTATTTCCTTTTTTTATATAATTAATTAAAATGATTATTATAATTAAAAGGAACTATTCAAATATATATACAACAGAAAAATCTCATTCTGTCTTGAAAGAAAATAGAATGGAGTTACATTGGTCGGTAACTATTTCTGATATTTTCTTTTGTTTTACTACGCAAACACTTGGAAAAACATTGAAGTCAAAACAAATAGTAACGCTAGTAACTAGACAGGAATGAACACATAAACATTTTTATATTTCATTGTTAACATGGCAAACCTCGATAATTGTAATCGAGGAATTCAATTCTATCACCAAGAATCATTAGTGTGAATTTAACGTCCATTTAATGAATAATTGTCATTTATGTATCAGACAAGTCAAAATATTGTGAAATAAAACTTTTATTACTTATTATAATGAGAAAATTTTACTATGAAATATATATTAATAATTTTTTTATATGACAATAGATGGCAATAACCAGCAACAAAGTATTAAACACGCTGTATTTTAGAAAGATTTTCACATATAATAGATTAATCAGTAAACAAAAAAAAATCTATTGATATTGTAAAAATATTTATCGTCTCATTTTCATACACATTTTTAAACATGTATTCTTACAGATAAATCTATAGAATAGTTTATATTTTAACTTTGAAAATTCGATAAGAAAATGTAAGATATTATCATAGAAAAAAAAATTTTATTTATTGAAAAAAATTTATATTAATACATAACCCTATATACTTGCTTGCTAATGTATATGATGAAAATTAATTGTTTTCCTTTATGAGTGCATCAATATGTCAAATGAAAAATAAGAATATTGTATCAAAATAGTTAATGTTTTGTTAGATTATGAAATATTTTAAATGTTATCCTCTATCCAATATTATCATAGCATCAATTCTTGTAGTATGATACTAAATCAAATGCACTGTTAAATATATCGCATGAGAAATGTTACACTTCTTTTCTTTTTTAATTTCGAAAGTGTAGTAAACATAATTTACTAGTGAATTAGTTTGTTGCTATTGATGATAGTACAAGTAAAATAATTACTGAAATATTCTACCAGTGATATATTATTCAAGTATGGTACTAAGTCCCTATAATGCCTGTCATTTATATATTATTATGGTGAAAAGAAGTGAAAAAATATCTGCATTTGATTGATAAAATACTTAAGTTGATAATACGTAGGCTTCTTTATAAAATAATACTCGATATTGACTTCTTAATGAATATGTGTTTTAGATTACATGTTGAAATTTCTTTAGTTTTTCAGCGATAGTGTAACAGAGTTGAGAATTTGATTAATTACTTTCTAGAGAATGCCAAAAAGAATTACATGATTTATTTTATAAATATATATCCCAATTAACACGAGAATTCAATTGAATTTGAAATGTGTGTATGAGTTTAAAAAATTCTCTTCGAAAGAAACTTATAATAGGAACAATGCTTTATAAACAACGCGACACAAGAATTCACAAAATGAAGTCATTATATTAAACATCATAAGTAAAAAAAATTTTCGTGTTTTTTTTTTCTTTTGCCGTGTTCTCAACAAATCTGACCCAAAACTTACTGAGAATGATTATGGGTCGTATACCATGAATTATAGTATTTAGACAACAAAGTTAACTTTCAATTTCATTCGTGCTTACAACTATTCACTATGCTCTTATATCATAATTATAAGGCACATATACGATGCAATGAACTCTTGTTTTTTAAAAACAGCTTACATCAACTACCTAATCATCTGAATAAATACTTCAAAGAAAAAAACAATATTTTTTCAAAAACTTTCATCAACGATGCAATGTTCTCATGTCCTCGAGATGAAAAAGAAATACATTGAAAAAATTTATCCAATACAAAAAAAAAAACAATACATTTACTAACTATTGAATTTTCACCAATCATTCGATGTCTCCATATCTCAGAAATAAATAAAAAAAATTATTCTCGAAATAAATATTCTATTAAATAAAGTACATATAGTCAACTTATCATGGTTTATATATAGAATAACAAACTAAACGTATCTCTTTTGTCAAATTAACTTCGAAATACAATTAAATCATATTAGCAATAAATAAATTTTTTTATTTATACACTCACGATATGTGTTATAACAGAATTACTAAAACGGTATTCCAATCTCAACTATAGCCCGTCCAACAAGTCCGTGCGTGTGACTGTTTTTTGAATAACTCGAGAACGCAAACAGCTAGAGACCTGTAGCTTTCACCAATCGAAAGAGGAGGAGTTAGGGCGTCTTTTTCTCTGATAATGTATCAGACNTCTCGAAATAAATATTCTATTAAATAAAGTACATATAGTCAACTTATCATGGTTTATATATAGAATAACAAACTAAACGTATCTCTTTTGTCAAATTAACTTCGAAATACAATTAAATCATATTAGCAATAAATAAATTTTTTTATTTATACACTCACGATATGTGTTATAACAGAATTACTAAAACGGTATTCCAATCTCAACTAGTAATCATATCTGATATCATTCAGATCTAACATTTTTGAAGCATATTCAATTCTTTTCTTTTTTTAAATTCCCTTTTTTTTTTATAAAAATATGGATATAGTAACGTAACAGAACAGCAATAATAATTTGTTGAAATATTCGTGAATACTAGCCTTTCTTTTACATAATATTTGCAATGTTTTGAAATTTCTCATTCATATTTATCAGAAAAATAATAGACGAGATGTCTATATTAGATCACATAGTGTATTTGCTTTTCGTACTTCCATATATTGTTGATAGAATTTACACAATTTACTTTCTGTCAATTATTTAGAAGAAAAGAAATGAACGAATGAGTAGTCATTGCAATAAACAATGTATTTGTCACAACCAACAATCTAATAGATTTTCCAAACGTAATACAACATTATGTATTATTAATTATATAGAAGGTCGACATTTTCGACTGAACAAACATGTAATTTCTCGACATCCAAATATTTACATTGCGGTTGATTTACTGCATATGGAACAATCGTTAGTATCAATTGCAAGAATACGAGATGACATGGGAGCTCTAACTCTGAACTGTCGGAAATCAAGTCATAGCAGAAGAATATTTAATGAAATTGCAGCAAAGTTACGAAGAAGGTCGTATTGATATTCCAGCATTCTTGAAAGCTGCTTAATTGAGATATTTTCAACTTCCATCAAAAAAGTTAAACGGTCATCTCTCATTGTTTTTTGTTATTTGTTCATAAACGTATTTGGATTCTTTCTTTGTTCCGGTAATACATTGATTGTTACAATGACCATTCATTTGTCCATTTCTCTACTGTAAAATAATCAACGGAAAGTAAATCATACATGTGTGTTGATAGACAACTAAGCTATTGAATTTTTTTTGAATGATAGAAAATATTTATTTTTTTTTAGAAAGTGTCTTGGTTATAAATATTTTTTATATAATCAAAAATCGAAAAATAATCTGTAGTATTACAAAATTTAAACTTTTATTAAAACTATGAAGACCGTTTATTTACACAATGTAAGTTCAATTAACCAGGAATACAGTATGAAAACTAGTGAAACAATTAAATAGCTAATTAACTGAATTTGATCTTTTGATTTGACAGGTTGTCTTTTGTCCAATATGATAAACTCATATGTCATATTTTAACGACAAAAAGAAATGACTGTCATTTTATTTTCATGATATATAATGACCTCAAACATTTGGTATTGATTAAGTAGCTTATCATTTTCTTCTTGTAACAAAGTTGATTCTACAACCTCTAACAAAACATTACATGTCTAACGAAAAATAATTATGATTAATTATTGACACATGTAATGCTGGTAACATGATAATACGTTAGTTATTCGAAAACTACTTGTTATATTATTGTAAGAAGAATTGTTAGAAAGGTAAGATAATTTCGATAGATAATTTCTAGTTCATTTTCCCAAACATTAAAGAAATTATATGGAATTCAAAAACTTTTGTATAGTATTTCGATAGAATTCAAATGACCTAATTTTGTTTTACAAAGAAAAGAGAATTTTAAGTCTGTATAAAGCAAACGAATGAAGAATACTTTAGTTTCTACACTTATGACAACTAAAATTGTCCATCATATGCAATGAGAGAAAGTTTAATTTTCTCGCTATTGAAATTTCTCACATATGAATTCTCTGATTTCATAAAATATAGTTCTAAATATTTATGAGTGTGCTGGCATTCAAAAACTTAGCTATTTTTGCTTGGAAAATAAAGATATTACTTATAATTTTCTTCGAAAGTTTTTAATAATAATTGATTGTAGAAAATATTGCATTTCTATTCTGAGAGAACTTTACATTCATTATTTATAAGTGTTCTCTTAAAACAATTACTTGTCAAAAATTCAACCAAGTTTTGTTCTTAAAAGTTTTTCAAGAATAAATAAGAGACAACGTCATTTGTCAAATTTGTGTAACTAGATATTATTATCTAGGTTAATGATGGGTGATTGCTTCCGTCTTGAGACTTCCGGAAGATGGTGAGAACAGAAATGCCATGTCGGGATTCTCAATGGATGGATTTTTCTATTTTCAGAAAGTAGCTGCAATAGCCGACTAGAGTCGACTGTCGGACACGATCTTCATAATACTAATTCCAAGTTCCTACAATTTTCCTACCAGAAACTATATCTTTCATGAGGATTCCGACCGAAGAATAACGAAGCTGAACGCTGAAATCATTGATCTGGATAGAAAAAAAAAATTTAATTATCCGAAGATAATATAATTAGTATAAGCTCCAAACATGACTTATTAATTTTTCTGACGTTGTCTTTTGAAATTTCTAAGTAATCTATTCAAAGTAATGCATACTTTGATGATCTTAATTTGTTTTCTTTATACTATATTTAGTAAGTATTATAATTATGTGCTGACGATAAGTAAATTCATATTCACGCAAATCGATGAAGTGAAAAGAAGTTGATCTATGACACATAATGAAATGAAAAAAATAAAGCCTTTCATCTTTGATTATTTCTAATGAACATAATCATTCTTCTTATTTCAAAAAAGGAAAATCTGTTATTTTTCTTTTATAGTAGTAACTGAAGCATCTAGTATATATATATATATCTCAAAGGGAAATTCATTTTTATTCTGACATCTTGCCTATTAAATAATCTTTTTCTTTCTAGAAAATTGTTTATCTTAAACAAGATTTTATTAATATAAACATGAATAATTTATTATTAAATATATATATATGTAAAATTTCCATTATGTCCAAAATGTAAACAAAAATTAAGTCAATTAGCAGAAAACTCTACACAATTTGCAACGCAGAAACTTATGCTGTTCTCAATTATGTTGTATTTCCAAATTGCGAATGCTTTGATTAATCAGTTATTGCAAGATTTGATTACTACTTAGTTCTGTTCTATTGCAGATATAAACATAAGAGCATAAGTATAAAAGAAAACTATATTTTAAATTGCAAACATAAACTTGGACAAAAAATTGAAAGAGTTGTACAGAGCATTTGATGTAATAATTATTTATATAGATTAAAACTTGAAAATCAGCATGGTTCAGTTTTCTATGTCTGCATTTTTAAATCTTGTTCTAATGCCATTACTTTAAAAATAATGTAATTATGCAATCGAGTAGTGCAAATCATAGTTCTGTTCTCTAATTTGTAGAAAATGTTCAAAGTATACTATCCGAGTGAGTCTATGTGAGGATGAAGATGCAGAAACGATTCACACCCTCACTCAGACGATAACAGTAAGGCTACATTCAGATTTCGGACACTTTTTTTTGCCAAGTAAGAAAACATCTCCGCAAAGTGGAATGGGAGAAGGAAGGACAAAATGCCACATAGTAGATCAAGACAAAGTTGAATATATGAAAAAAATGCAGAAAAAAAAATCATTAATGAAATATATTAGATTACCTAACAGTTTTTCGGTTCAGGGTGTGAGTATGAGTGAGTTTTTGTGAGTGTGACTGAAGAGAAGACTCACACCACCATACTCTAATATTCATTTTTAAATGAGGCTATCGACACTGGTCCTCTTCTTATTTCTATGCTCGCATGTTTCAACAATGCGACCATATTTTTCTCATCCCCCCTTCTCCACCTATTCTATATTCTGGACATTTTTCAATGTGCCGCCACTTTTGTCTCTTCTCTCCCGAATTCTACTTTACGGACATTTTTTCCTCCAATTAAAGAAAAATGTCGGTAATTAAGAAAACATGATCAATAAATATTTTATTCTAATTAAGTTCGTTGCTTACTTAATAATAAAAAAAAGTGTTTACCATTTGAAAGCACAATACACATTAGATCAATGTACCTCTCTACATTGCCGAATTATGAACATTTTTCTGATAATCAACTTAACTATTGTTTGCCATTTGGAAGGTACAAAAATTTCGTTTTAATATGACATTGAGCAAAATCACAAATAATATTATCAACTCGTATCAATTAATATCGTTTGTATGAAGAGAAACAATCATACGTCTTTAAATATTCATTGTATTCAATATTAAGTCTAGTCGAATATAAAACATGTGTAAGCATAGGATTCATAAGTTCAATTTTGCTACTCAATAATCGCTATGCATTAGCGAATAGTTTTTAAGGTATTGATATGATGATTCTTTTTGTATTCACTGTGGAACTATTTTTAGTTATATTATTTGTAAATATGTATAGTTCTTTATGTGTAAAAACTTTTAGTCAACTTTGATATATATTTTTTTTATCGTATTCATTGTAATATGGAAGTCTATTGGTTTTAATATTCATTGAATGATTATTGATAACAATACTTGTTTGACCAATTATATTATTAATTAATCGAATTGATTATGGTTCAGGTTCACATTTATGTCTTATAACGATTAAAAAAATCTCATCTATTAATATTTTTGAGTAATAGTAAGAAAAACTTCTTTTTTTTTCTCCGATAACAATAAATAATAATGGTTATCATCATATCCAAATGTGTTATCGAAAGACAAAAGAGTTTCTAATAACTGATATCTGTCTTACAGTAAAGATTTCTGAGTTGGCTGGCTTGACATAATGTCATAGTGTTCTTTATCTATCCTTTTTTTTCTTACAGGAAATTATAGAAGAACTGATTATTAACATTTTCTTTCTCAATATATGGCTTATGGTTCATTGAAGATTAGTTTTCTATCTAAAGTCGTGATTAGTTGTTCAATTATGAGAGTCGAGAAAAACTTTCAAACTATATTCCTTTATGTCTATTACATTGTATTTAACTTTTCATTTGTCAGATGATATTCGAT
The DNA here is from genome assembly GCA_905329745.1 of Rotaria sp. Silwood2. Classification (NCBI taxonomy): domain Eukaryota; kingdom Metazoa; phylum Rotifera; class Eurotatoria; order Philodinida; family Philodinidae; genus Rotaria; species Rotaria sp. Silwood2. The sequence continues at coordinate 460,841 of CAJNSZ010000005.1, read as the reverse complement.
GATTTTTTTGCTTTCTATCGACATATGTATTTATTCAAACATAATGATAAGAACTGGGAGGTCACACAATTTGTAAATGTTTGTTTCTCCTTGATTTGTCAGATAAACAATTAAAATGAATATGTTTCTTCATAACTTTATTTCTACTCATTGATTGATGACAAATAACAGTGTCATGGAGTCAAATACGTATGTAAAGTTTCGGACGAAGGCAGGTGATAAATTAATAACACTTTTGTCAATCAATGATTGTTTCTTATATTTCAATTTTATTCATTTTAAGGATATATTTATATATATATATATCTGCATTCGCTACTATGTTTTGCATTTATCCATATTAATATAATGTCGTTAACAGTATCAATCAACTCTTCATCGAATTCTTACTCTTATTTTTAAACTTATAATACGTGGAATATTATATTATATTTTATTTTAATTATTCATTAGATAATTTAGATTTTTATTGATTCTATTCAAGATCAGTCATTAAAAATAGATACAATAGTAGATAGAACTTATGAAATTAGAACAATATTTCTATCAAATATTTGACTTCATTGTTAATTTTATTATAAACGAAAAACACAAATTAGATCAAGCTAAACAAATTATTACAATTCTACAATGTTCATTTAAAATTGAAAACAAATTTTGTCAATATTGTTGAAAATTAGACAAAATAAATGAAAAACAAATTTCAAATAACATATTTATTCTAATATATCTTCATCACAAAAATATGTTTGCATTAATCAAAATACCTGCAGATGTCATTAAGATGACACAATTTTTTTCCTCAGCCAAATTGATGATTATATCCGTATATATTTGTCATATATACCAAGGTTAGATAAGCAAACTTTTGTGTGGGATATTTGTCTCATTCGCGTCATCAAGTTTGTTCATTAATATTGAAGGTGAAACATATCGACGCCATTATCCTCTTGTTGTTGTTGTTTTTTTGAAGACTAGTTCTTTATATATTTTTCTTTCTTGAAGATCTATCTTCTAGACAATATATAATTAACAGATGTTCAATAACAAGGACATTATTTTCTCTGCTATTTGTGTCACTCATCAATAAAGAAAATAAACAAAAACTAGAATATTTTTCTATCAAAACATTACTTAAACACCGGAAAATGATTCTATTAATGAAAAGAAAAAAAGTTGAATGAACATTAAATAAGTGCGAAAGAAGAAAAAAAAATTATTTTTCATATTCTTTAGAGATGCCTTTTTGACAGGTGATAATATGTATGTATTTATATATAAACGCAAAAGCAGACAAAAAAAGCTTCTTCTTCTTCTTCTTCTTCTTCTTTCTGTCTTTCTGTATTCTTGTGCATTATATTAATGTTGATATTTTTGTAGCCATGTATACACGAAGACAAGCATTTGCGCGTCTTTGTCCTTGATCGCATGTTTAGAAAAAGATCTAGATCCTTTTTCTCTCTGCTACTTTGGTACGTCAACATAATAAGTAACAACTTTTCTTCCTCTTTTCTTTCTTATCTTTTTTCCTTGGTAATCTCCATTGCCAATTGTCGTATGAGCAAAGTCTATCAGAAGCAGAAGCTTTTCTTATACATACATAGACAACGATAGTATAATCAAAGAGACAGACGCTCCCACTCATTTTCTATATATGTTGTCTTATTTATGTGCAACTCTCGTCTCTTTTTTTTTCTTTCTTACATCGTCAAATCCTGTGTGCACTTTATTTAATATCACTATGCATCAAACGTTATATCATGATGTCCATAATAATATTTGCGAATGATGATACTGGTAAAAATAATCTACTTCTAATTAAACTCTATATAATAAATACTTCGTTTGCAGTACTGGTAGATAGATAGGTGTTATATACGCATAATATTACATAGCAGACTAGTTTTGTTTTCTGTTCTGTTTTTTTTTCGAGTTCCATTGAATATCCGTTTTCTCTCGTCCTTATATAGATACTCTCTTTTATCAAATATCTATAGTTAAGTACAGGCAAATAAAATTAAAGAAAAAAAAAAGAGAAGAATACAAAGGTGTTGAACATAAAAGATGAATTTGAATAAGCTTGAGGAAAAGGTTATTATGTGATGTCTCCTTTTTTTTCTTTTTTCTTTCATCTCAATAGGTATGTTTTCCTTGTCGAATGAAAATGTAAAGTATGATTAAGAAGGAACAGAAAAAAAAAATTTTTTTTTGATTGAAAAATTTTGTAGAGCTTCCCTTTTGAAGCATAATTTTCGTTTTTTTTGCTTTTTACTACTACTGACTTGATTGTATACATCAGCACGTCGAATCATTTGTTGGCAAACATTAATACGTATTATATAGCATTTCAGAGGATCATCATCGACACCTGTGATGCTCGTCGTCGTCGATGCTTTACCATGTTATTCGTCGTCCTTCTCATCATAATATAACAAATTCTTCTAACCAATCAACAAATAATCAAGAAAGTGGGTCAGTTCCGACATCAAAGTTGATGCCACGGTATCATTACTCGCGAATAGTTCCAACTAGTTCGACAAATAATTCTGATTCACTTTTAACACGAAATAGTTTAGATGAACTTACATCGAAACCAACAATGACAGTGACGACGACGACGAGCAATAATAATAATAATAATAATAATAATATTATTAATTCTTATGGATCTTTTAAATCGACATTCATTCCGCTTGTTACCAATAATCGAACAATAGCACAGAATAGGCGTGATTTTATTCAGATACCAATAACTAGAGAAGATGGCACGCCTATTGCAACCAATAATCATAGTCGATCTGTACCGGTTACTTTTATTAGTCAAACAACTACATTACCACCTGCTGGAAATAATAATAATAATAATAATGAAAATATAAATTCAAAAGCAAATTTTATTAGTAAGTGATGATTAAAATAACCAAAAAAAAAAACATGAAAAAATTATTTTTATTCAAAGATCTTTTACGGCCAAGTTCAAAATATTTTCAACGTCATTTTAATACTACTTCTGACAAACCATCACCAACAACATCATCATCATCATCAAATATACCACGTCTACCTTCTGTTACACGCCGTTTAAGTCTTACAATACCAGTTATAACAACAACAACAACAACAACCACAACAAATATTGATGATGACACAGCAAAATCAACAGTTCCATCATCACCTACTCGACAAATTCCTATTCATCTTCCACCACCAGCGGCTGTTGCTTCAATACCTACAAATAGTTCCCGTATGCCAAGTGCTATTCGTTCAACATCACAAACAAGTCCAGTTGAAAGTCAAAACACTGATATAGAAGATGAATCATTATCGCCACCAACATTAACAAACAATAATATTCAACAGTCATCATCGGATTCAACTCTTACATCTTCAAATATATCGCCTATACGGCGAGCTGAAGCTATGGCTCGTGAAGCTATACAAGGTATTGCAAGACTTCAACAACAACGAAATAGTTCAATATTGGAAAATAATGGTCGATCACCTAATTTATCTCGTCGTGTTATTATCAATTTAAAAAACAATCAATCCGTTTCACTTGATAGTCGTCTTTCATCTGCAATGAAACCACCAGCAATTCCATCCTCTTCTCGTATAACACCAAGAAATAATTTTTTTCATATTCCTGTTTTACATGAAATTCAAGTACCTTCTCATCCAGCATCACAACAAACTGAAACTTCTTCTCAATCGTTATCTGCTAGTAATAGTAATAATGAAAGTTATAAAAATGAATTTCATATGGAAATCCCAGTTACAATTACTACTAGCAATGATCAAGAAAATCAAAATCAAGTAATAAGTGGAAAAGAAGATGGAATAATTAGTCATGAACGTATTCCATCTGCGAATAATAATTCAAATCAAACGCTCAAATCTATTTTAAAACGATCCTCATCAAGAGAAACTGTTTCAAGAAAAAATGTAAGCTTTATGAATGCTTAATTTATTCGTGCATGTCTACATATATGTATTTACTTTTTTTCTTGTGTTTTTCTTTTTTTTTTCTTGTTTTCTTGTTTTAATACGCCAAAGATGATGTGCGTTGTGTTTATTGAATAATAATAATAATAAAAAACACAAGCCGAACTGATAAATTCTATATTTTAAAAAAGAATTCTAAGTTCAATTTTATTTTACAATTTATCCATATCATAGATATCTTAAAAATTTATTGAATGTATGTCAATCATTCGTCCATATCTATGTGTTCTAGTGATTTTCATTCAAACATTACTGGTGTTGATGATGCTGTCTATGATGCTCTTCGATTACCTAGTGATATGATTTTTGATAGAGGGTTATTTTATTTTATTTTTAAATGAAACGTAACATAAACACACATTGTGCTTCTCTAATTAGAAGTGCATGTGTTGCAAAAAGGGTATATACACATATATATTCCAAGTAAAAGATAGACTTCATTTAGTTGTTTAGGTAAGTTCGATTCTTTTCTTTCTCCCATGATGATCGATGCACCGATAAGATAAGGAAACGGCAATGTTACAATTTCGCAGCGTTGTTAGTAATGGCCAAAAAAAAATGAAGCGAAGAGAGAAAAGGTTTTTTATGGATATGTGCAAGGGCTTATCTCTTCATCACATATAAGTGAATGACAAAAAATATCGGCACAGTGATTTTAACCTGTTCTCTCTCTCTCGATTTCTTTTTTTTTGTATATATACTGACTTCAATCACAGACTCGCTTATCTTACCGGTGTAAGAGAATCAGGTACTACTTAACAAAAAAAAAAACAGTTTCAATATGAAAGTTTGATCAGTCTTCTTGGTAGGTATATACTTTCTCAATCATTATCGTTCTCGTCATTTAGTACTCTTCAGTTTAACAAAAAAAATCAATGATATAAATCTAAATATGTTATTAATAAGTTATTACGTCAAAAAAAAACAATCCACCTGAATTAATTATTAATTCTAAATTATTCATTCATACCTTAATTATTCTCCTTGTCTTCTTATCAGTACCTTATCTACTACATGTTGCCTATCTTTATGCTCTCGCCCCCTCACACAGCCACTTATGAGAAGCATATCTTAATATTATCTCTAATGAAATAAAGAGGCAGAGAAAAAGTTAATATAAACGGAACGTGATAGATTAGAAGATCGAATTCTCTTTCGATGTATTGAACATATTTTTTTGATTGTCTTCATCTTTTCGATATTCTTAAATGTTTAATTTATGTTGATCTATGAAGAGAAAAAGAATTATTATCGATCAGATTGTATTTCTTTTCTATATCTTCAGATTTATATATATTCAATGGTCATGTCTCGTCGTAAACAACGTCATCCAAAATCACTAAAAGGTAAACGATAAAAATAAAGTTTCTGTTTTATTTGTTTATATTTTATTTTATTTGTTTTACTTTATAAAACAGAAGATGAGGAAATATTATTTGATTTACCCAATGAACTTGAATTTGACGATGAAGTAAGTTTAAGAACAAGATTTATTCATATTAATTTATAAAATATTTGGAAACCTTTAGTCAAATTATGTAATTGCTCGAACGAATCTTAAACAAGATCATAGTTTTGGTCCATTTCCTGCGATCTTACAAGTACGTGCTTATATCTTTCACTTATATATTCTGATACGACAAAATCCTACGATGAGAGGTGTAGAATCATGTTATCAATCTCGCGTGAAAAGATTAAAAGATGATCGATAAAAAAAGAAAAATCTATAAACAATCTATCTATTAGTTCTCGTTTTCTTATCGTTCATTCCAATTCAATGGTTGTGTGTGTGTGCAAGCACAGTTATCTCGTTGTTTCTATCTACGCGTCGAGAGATGATAGGATGGTAGTGATGAAATAAAGAGTGAGAGAGAGAGAGACGATAAAGAAAATGAATATTGGACCATTCTTATCTGTTGGAATAACTGAGTCAAAAAAAAGATAAAATGTTAAGATTTCTTATTTTTTTTGCTTCTCATTTTATCATAGATTGCAGATCAAAAAGAATGTTTTCAGTTACTCGATGTTAAGCATAATTGGCTTGTTCATTGTTCGATATCGAATAATTCTTCAATAAATTTAAATCTTATTTTTGAAAGTAAAATAAATAGTTTGTTAATTTGTTTAATGTATGTTCATATAATATTATTAGATAATCAATTATTTGTTAGTACTAAAGAATCTATTTCAATTGGTACAAATCTTTGTTTGAATAAAATTATTCTTCCAAAATTAAATATGAATAAAGATATTCAAATAAAAAAAGAGCCAACAGAAATTGAAATGAAAACTGAATCATCAACTAGAAAACATTATCGTAAGAATGTATTTGTTTCTTTTTTTTTCAACTGAATAAAATTTCTGATTTTTTCTTAGCTCTTGTTTTTATTTGTGATACATGCAGTGTTCGATTTAGTAATCGAAATACATTAGATGCGCATCGTCAACATTATTGTACGAAACAAGAAACAACAAAAAGTCATTCGACAGGTAAATATATTTTATAGATAAAAGTATATCTAATCTTATATAGAATAAAGGCCATTGATTGCCATAAAATAAAATGCATATCTATACTTTATAGATTCAACTATTGTGGCTGGAATAAAAAGCATAAAACGCAAATCAACTGATGTAATCGATTCGTCATCAACATCTACAAAACGCTTATCTTTATTATCAAATGATACTTATTGTCATGAATGTGATATTTTATTTTCTAAGACAGATAACTTTATTCAACATAAATTATATTATTGTCAAACAAATTTATCTTCTTGTAAATTAAAGAATAAGTCAATACCATTTGATCGTCCAGTTCAAATTGGACAATATATTTATGTTCCTATACCTGTTATTTCTTCACAAATTGATACTCCACATCATGATAATAAACCATTAGATTTAAGTAAACCAAAGAAAATAAATGATGAATATGAAAGATCCATTGTTCCATCTAATCTACCATTAGATTTATCAATTGAAAAAACGAAAAAGACTGTTCCAAAACAACTTTATCGATGTGAATATTGTTCTATATCTTTTCGTTCGTTAAAAACCTTACATGGACATCAAGATAACTATTGTATTGAATATCGAAAACAAAACAGAAATGATCATAAGAATCTATCAACAGATATTATTGAAAATAATCGGTAAGAATCGAAAAAATGATCTTATTAAAATATTTAAGATAATCTAAACAAGAGTTTGAATATTAAAAAGAAATTCATATTTTTTGTGACATGAATGTTGAGAGATTTAAAGATTAGAATCTATTCATTCCTCAATTCAGACTTAAACTCAAGGAATTTTCGCCAATAATCATGCAATCAACGTAACACAAATATACACAAAAAATCTTAAAAATTTATTATTTGTTATTTGTTTTGGTATGATTTTTTGAAAAAAAGAAACTCTGACTACAGTTACACTGATCGATCATCTAGGGATTTTCAATAGTTGAATACCGTGTCTTGTTAAAAGTGATTGATCTTCGTATTTAATAATTTCCTCTATATGAAAACGGTTCTGAAACATAACAATCTAATTTAGCAAAAATTGTGACAATCATTAGAGTTCGTTTTATGATCTTCAAAACCGACGATCGATCTTACTTTATGAGATAAATCAAATACAAGTGAATACTAAACGATAAAATCTTGCATCTTGCTTCTTTCTAGAAGCTGTCAGATACTTAAGGATGTCCTTTCTCTTTTCGACTACTTATAATTCTCCGCGAGAATAGAATTGGTTGAGCTCGAATTTTTATCATAGGCAGATTATCGAAAATGATGGAAACCATGTTCAAGAAAATAATACGAAAAGCAGCTCTGATGACTTTTAAAGGGATCTTCAAAAACCATCGGACCTGTTTCTTAATTTTTTTTTCTTGAATATGGATGGCATCATTTTCGATAATCTAGTTATATTAAAGATACAAGCCCCAGTGGTTGTACTCTCGCAGAGAATTGGAAGTAGCTCCAAGAGAGAGAGAGTACCCTTAAGTCTATCCTAGTAAATGTATTGAATTCAGGATACTTATATACTGAGGTAAACCTTCGGCACGGTACTCCAAAAGATATCCTACTACCAGTATCTCACAGAATCTTAGTTGAGTACCCTAGTTGAGCATTGTTTCGGTACATCGGTATTAACCAGGTATTCACTTCGACGTTTGTTCAGTTTGTATAGCATTGAAAAAACATTTCTCAACAAGTTAGTTTATTGAACACTTAGAAGTGTTCTGAAGTCAAGTACTGAAATATTGAAAATTTTCTGTTACATACTTGTAGTACAATATTTGTTCAAGTACCTTGAATTCTGTACATTCACTAAAATAAATATTGTTTGTAATTTTGTCCTGGTAACATAAAATTGAACGATTCATATCCTACGACGATTAAGAGATCACTCTATGCCATGAAAATTAATATTGCAATATTCTTGATACAAACAATATTTCTGTTATTTTAAATAGATCTCCATCACCTTCATTATTTTTATCGAACACTTCAAACTCTCCTTCAAATGATTTACTCAATCAAGCAAATCGTTCATTTCTATTTATGTGTCGTTTATGCAAGTATCAAGGAAATACTCTTCATGGAATACGTATGCATTTTAAATTTCATTTATCAAATAATGAATCTTGTACCGATGATGATATTATTATAAAATCAACAATAAATTCTTTAACTGTTCCAATACGAACAAGTCAATTATTATTGAAATGTACAATATGTTCAGCAATGTTTGATTATGAAGAAATACTTTTAAAACATATTATAAATGTACATACAAATAAGACATTATGTGAGTGTTTAGAATGTCAATCAAGATTTAGTTCGAGATGGAATTTAACTAGACATATGAAATTAGCACATACAAATATAAGAAAGGATGATGAAGAAGATGATGATGGTGAACAAAATGATCAACAAATACAATCAAATGAATGTTTATTAGATGAAAATGATCAATCATCAGATTCTATGAATCTCATTCAAAAGATTCTTATGAAACCAATTGATAATAATATAATTCATAAAAACTTATCTTGTCCTTTTTGTCAAATTAAATTTAGTAAGATTGATACATTAGAACAACATATGATAAATTATTGTGCATCACGACCATCAACTAAAGAGGTACTAAAATATATTACAAAAACAAAAACAAAAACAAATGATACTTATTGTTCGTCATGTCAAATTTCATTTCAACATAAAACTTCCTATGATGCACATAAAATGTATTATTGTCCTGATAGTCGTAAAGCTCACATTAAAATATCTGTCTGAAAATTTGTTTTTATTTTTTTGTTTGTTTGTTTGTTTGTATTTTTACATGCAGTCTGTTTCTTTTTCATTCAAGTAATTATAATTGACAACTTGTAAAGAAACTCTTTCTTTCCTAGCAGCGAAATTAAAAGAGAAAGAATGCCAGTCGAAATATGAGAATTTGTGAGATTAAATTACTATTCAATTTGATACTAACGAGCGAACATACTCAACTGTCGAACGCCGTTTCACTTTATAGCATGGGTAAGAGTAGATCTTTGTACCACTAAGAAAAAAATTAAAAAGATTCGGAGCTACAGTCTGTTGATAAAGAGTTGTAGACTTTTTAATGAAAATTTTATTGAGAAGGGAACTAGCACAACTGACGCTTGTCGCTTGAGTTCATATTAGATCTACAGGTAAGTCTCAGTGAGAATAGCAAAAAGGCTAAAGGGTTTCGTCCCGATCGGCCTTGATCGCCGAGTTATGAGAGATTCACTGAATTTTCGACCTATTTTTAGGTACTCGACGGAAGATCGTATGACGGATTTTCGATGCAAAATTTCCTCTACAGATATGTGGAATGCCTCGTAGAATATCCTGAAAGTTTCAGTAGAAAAGAATGTTTCTTCTTGAAATTACTGAATTTTCAAGTGAACTCGATTTTTGTGACATGGTTATGGTAAACGGCTATTTTTGGAAATTCAATACTTTGATGGAGGAACATTCTTTTCGGCTGAAATTTTGAGAATGGTCGAAGAGTCATTCAACTTATCTATAGACAAACTTTTAAATAGAAATTCTGTCATTTGATTTATTGGGAACTATCTACAAATGAATCGAAAATTCAGTAAACCAATCATAACTCGACGACAAAGATTCATGGAGACGGATCCTTTTAGATGTTTGATAATCTTATTGAGACTCGTCTATGGGTCTAATATGAGCTCAAATGTTCGATGTCAATTCAGTTAGTTTCCTCGTGAGAGCAAAGTGTCTCCGAAACATTCAAAACAGAGTTTTTATCTGAAATATCATCTATAGACACCTTGGATAGCTATGATAATCTGCTGTTTTTTTTTCAATAATTGAATATGTCGAAAAAGACGTATTCGTCCTCATGGAAAACTTTCAGAATTACTTAATGACTAATAAGTCTGCCTATTGAGAAAAGCTCAGACCAAAACTCTTTGTGTTTTTTTTTGCGGAAATGCTTTACTCTCAGTAAAAAAATTTATTAAAAGGCCATAACTCTTTATCAGTAGGTCAAAATCTCGGATTTTTCTAGGCTTTTTACAGCCACACAGGAACCTACTAATAGTCATGATATGCAGTTGAACAGCGTTCGACAGTTATTGTCGGCGCCAGAATTAAATAGGGGTGGGTGTAAGCTCAATAACTCGACAACCGCAATAGCTAGCGATCTGCGGTTTTCGTCAATCGAAAGAGGAGGAGGTGGGCCGTCTTTTTCTCTGATAATGTATAAGACGAAATCCTTTTAAAACTAATCATATTTGAAAAACATGCAAAAGAACCCATGAAAGTGATCTGCCGACTAGATGAAATTTAGATTTTGACCTTTGATTTAGATAGAGAGACTTGAGATCTATAGCTCAAAATACAATGCAATTGATTGTCTTATTACATTCTAACGTTGAGCAAATGGAATCATGTTCTTACATGCACAAATAATAGAGAATTTTGCTGATTTTTTACTAAATTTTCACACTTTTATCTTAGTAGCTTGAGATTTCGATGAAAATGTAAGAAAAAGTAAGAAAGTGCATTGTGTCTTGAAGTATAGATCTCAAGTCCCTCTATCTAAATCAAACGTCAAAATCTAAATTTCATCGAGCTGGCAGATCATTTTCATGGGTTCTTTTGCATGCTTTTCGAATATGATTAGTTTTAAAAGGATTTCGTCTTATACATTATCAGAGAAAAAGGCGTCCTAACTCCTCCTCTTTCGATTGACGAAAACCGCAGGTCGCTAGCTATTGCGGTTGTTGAGTTATTGAGCTTATACCCACCCCTATTTAATTCTGGCGCCGACAATAGATATGTTCCCTCATAAAATGAAATTTTGAAGCTTAAACGTTCGAAATTTTCCTCGAACGTTGTCCTAAGCATAGTAAAACGATTGTGATACTTTAACTTTCACTTGATATCTTCAAAGCACTATCAGACACATTTCAGCTTAGGCCAGTAGATCGATTTACTAATATTATTCTATAGAAATAAAATATTCAAAAGAACCATTCGAGAATTTCTAATCTTTCTTGAGAACGTATTTTCAAGCATTATTCTGAATACTGGTGAACCATTAAGGAACCTACAGTGACAACCAGGTTTTCTTCCTTATTCAATGACATTTATACTTAAATAAGGTAATGGTACTGATACATTTATCATTATAGCAGATTCGTCTTGTGTTTGCCGAGTTCATTATTAAATCCTTAATCCTTCGCGATGGAATCTAGTTAACAGCATTCAATTGAAAAAAAATGATGATAATGCATAATACTCTTTTACAACAATACATTTCATCCGAAAAAAAGATAGATTATTGATTCGATCTATAGAAAGTACCATTATTCTTTTGCATTCAATGCAATAGAAGAAAAATGAAGCCCAATGTTGTTGTCATCAATGAAAAAAATATATAAGTACCAGCTGATGCATCCAAGTACATATAAAACGAGATGTGCGTTATTCTGCCATGCAGTAAACGATCGTATTCATTAAGCATTAGTTTGTAAAACGATGTTCGATCCAATAGAATCAGACGCTATATATGGTACACTTGATGAAACTGAAGAAGCGGTAGCTGCTGCTAATGAATTAGCAGAAAAACATGATGATCCTGATATGCAAGTAATAAAAATGAATTTTAATTATTTTCTTATGAATAAAAGAAAAAATATCTACTTAGATGTTCGAAACTGCTCATGTACAATTACTAGATGATTGTTATAATTGTTTTAATGATGGTGAAACAAAAATTGGTAAAGAAATTTTTTTTTTCTATAATTGTTGATTTATTTTAATAAAATATTCATTCAAGATTATATTCTTGTTTATGAAGATAAACGTACAACAACGGTTGATGAATTAATGATTTCATTTTCAGCAACGGTGAATAATGATGAAAACGAGAAATTAGCACTTGCATTAGAAAAACAAAAAAATCGACGTCGTTTATTTAAAAGAAGATTTCTTAATAATTTATCTAAAATAGGTCTTTTAATGGAAACTGTATGTTTGTTATTGATATAAGTTTGAAAGGAAAAAAAAAACAACCGAAATTTATTATTTGCTTTTTCAAAGGATGTTCGTGAAAGTGATCGAAGTTTTGTTTATTTTATTAAAATTCATATACCATGGTCATTATTACTTAAATATGCTGAAGATTTGAATTTTCGTGCACCAATTCGAGTAATTTGAATTGAGAAATAAAATTTTATTTTGTTTGTCTGTTCATTTAATTTAGGCAGTTAATAATTATAGTTGTAAAATAACATTTGTTGATCGTATACTTCGTTTTTTACATCTTTCACATAATCCATTTTTATCTGAAGCAAGTAAACGTTATTATGATTTATTTACATCTGTATTTGAAATATCGAAACAAGATCGTTTTATGGGTAATAATCATTTTCCTGTTCATTTTACAAATACACAACGAAGTTTTGCTGTAAATGAAATTTTACAAACCACACCATTTGGTCGAATAGAAAAAGGTGAAATTGGTATTGATCGTTTAGTACGTGAAAGAATTTTCCAAGCTGCTTATCCATTACATGAAGGAGATTATAGATTTGATGCAACAGAACAACAAACACCGTTTAAGGAAAATAATCCAAGAAGAGTTTTATATGATACATGGGCACGTTATAAACTTTTTTATAAATATCAACCATTAGATTTAATTCGAGAATATTTTGGAGAAAAAGTTAGTCTTTATTTTGCTTGGCTTGGTAAGATTATATATTTATTGTTTTTTTTTTCTATTGAGTGTTTTGAAAATTAAAAAATTTTTTAGGACTTTATACAACTTGGCTTTTACCAGCATCATTGATTGGTGTGTTAGTCTTTTGTTTTGGTTTTATTTATTTATCTAATAATATACCTGCTCATGATGTTTGTACAATTGGAAAGAATATTACAATGTGTCCAATTTGTGATGTGGTAAACAATATTAAAAATTATTTCCTAGGAAATATTAATAAATGAGATAGAATATTTTCAATACTATATATTGCATATGTGTAGTCTAACATTGAGGTTAGCAGAATAAAGAATATCTGATTGGGCTTATTGTTATATACGTACATAAAAGAAGAAATGCTTTATTCTCGATAGTGAAAATCTAATGAAGAATATCTATTGACATTAATTGAAAGTAGAAGAGTTTTGTTATTAAATCGAGTAATTTCCCTGTAAAATACTTTTCCGGTCGATGGCATTTCGAATAAATAGTACATAAAGATATAATTTAATCAATATTGATTGGTTTTATTGTAATACTATTGTAGCATTGAACATATCTGATAGTGACTTCTTCTAGGAATGCGTAATCTGTCAAGAACTGACGTTAGATGATAAGATAATCTATAATAATTAGATATTGTATTAAAATTCGAAATATCATTGTATGATTACTGACACAAGCTACACATGTTTTGACATTAAACATTCAAAATCCGTTCAGATCAATTAAAATTTTCTTCGCTCTAGGTCATCTATTTAGAAAAGTTGATACATCCTTTTCGCTTTGAACAGACTCTATTGATCAAAGCTAATGTCAGTCAAAAGATTTATGAATTTTGAAATTATCTCAACATGTTAAATTTTACATTACTGTTAGAGTCTGATAAGTATACTAAATACTGAAAATCTACATAGATGACAGCTATTTAAAAAAGCTTTTTAATCAAGTATACTATATCCAATCTGCATAGTTTTTTGGAGTTTTCTTATCAATTTAAATGATCTTCTCGCATTTTTCTAATCAGTCTCTAGCAATGACACTTGTTTTCCAAAGTTCCGAATCATTGATCTAAGTTCGCTAAACAATAAAGAATATCTAAAAACTATACAATTGAAATCGATGTCGAAAAAGATTATTTTAAAAATTACCGTATGTGAAGCAGAGCAATAGTTAAAAGTTTTGTTCACTACAGTCAAATCTTTTTCCAAAATTTATCTATTACTAAAACTATTTCTTTCATGCATATCTAATTCACAGATAACTTTAAAATAAACAAATATTATAAACTTCATTTTAGTGTCCCTATTGGCGACTTTCTGACATATGCTCATATGCACGTCTTGGTGTATTTTTCGATCATCCAGGAACTGTCTTTTATGCGATATTTATGTCTTTCTGGGGTAAAACAAGAATACTAAAAAATGATTATTAGAATTTTTGTTTAAAATCATCTAGCGGTGACTTTTCTCAAACGTTGGAAACAGAAAAATGCTGCAATAACACATCGATGGGATCTTATGGAATTTGAAGAAGAAGAAGTAATGTTTTAATTTTATTGTGAAAAGATGAAATTTTTTGTTTTGATTTAATAAGAGTCGACCTCGACCTGAGTTTGCTATACGTGCATCAACAGTTGAAAAAAATCCCGTTACAGGAATTCTTGAACCTTATTTTCCAGCAGCAACTCGTCGATATCGTTTTTTATCTGGTCTTATAATTCTTAGTGTCATGGTAAACAAACATAATCACTTTTATTTTTTTTTAACATGATTACTTATTTTAATTGATTTAAGATTTGCATGGTTATTATATTTATCATAGCAATAATTATTTATCGAATAATTATTAGTATTCCATTATTTCGAAGTCAAGATTTACGGTACAAATAAAAAATAATTAAATAAATGACATTGCTAAATTAGATAATCACCCTTTATTTGGAAAGCTACCTATATCATTTTGTAGAATAATTTGTGAAACATCGAATAGTATATAGGAAATTGCTTTAATCATCAGAATTTAACGTTCTGAGAAGCTACATACCAGTACGGAACATTATAGCGATTCTGGGTGATATGACCAACTATTAGGACTCATGTTTCTGAGATGAAAAGCGAACCAATCGTGCAAATTTCTCAGGCATTGTGTGCCACCAAGCTCTGTAAGTATATCAATTGATTGTCCTCAAAATTGAAGTCAATCACTGTCAAAGTGACCAACTAAGGCCTAAAACAGGTCGATTTTCCAATTTCTAAGGGCAGAAAAGTATATTAGTTTTGCGATAAATACTTTTTAAGTAAAAAATTGCCTACCTATTAATAATAAGTTCATCATGCCCTTTCACTTGACATATATGAATCTTTCGAAAATGGCAAAAATAATTTTCGCTTCCAGACCCCTAGAGAAGAGTACTGGAATATACAACATTTATTTCTCCTTATAAAAGATCGAGCATACATTAAACCTAATAGAACTTCATATTCGAATTACATCCAACTACTCAGAATCTAAATTCGTATAGAACAAAATAAAATAAAAACTTATCCTTTTCATAGTCCATTCTCGTACCCTACTCTAGGGGTCAGAAAACGAAAAATATTTTTGCCATTTTGGAAAGGTCCATATATGTCGAGCGATAGAGCATGATGAACATATAATTAATAAGTAGCAAAATTTTTCTCTCAAAACATATTTTTCCTGAAAAAACCATATATTTTGCTGCTCTCAACTGGTATACTTATAGAGCTTGATGATAAGCGATTCCTGAGAGAGTTGTGCGGTTGGTCGTCTTTGTCAACAAGAGAAGCGCCGAACAATATAAAACGTCCTAAAAGTAAAAAGTCACAGTAACTAGTAAAAATACTAAGGTTTTGGCTATGAAGAAAGCTATTGTGAGTATTATTAGATATACATGATTGATGAAGACCCAAAAGAAAAACTCTATTGAAGTAACTTTAAACAAAATTTGATATAAGTTGGTTTCGAGATATACTGAGTCTTAATAGTTGATTATATCATCTACAATTGCTATAATATCCCTTAACCCGTTTATGGCTTCTTGAAACATTAAAAGTTTATGAAAAAGTAGTTTTCAATATATTATTCAATGTATCACGAGTTGTTCTACAAGATGGTAACGGTAGCTTTTCAAATGGAAGGTGGTCATCTTGTCCGACAGGATCCTTTTGATTTAAAATTATTGTATTTTTTTTAGACAATATGCACTTAGTGTTGCGTCGATTAGTGGAGCTGTGATTAATTTAATTATTATTATGGTATTAGGTCGATTGTATGAAATTATTGCTTATAAGTTAACGCAATGGGGTTTGTTGATTTAATTATAAAAATGAATTCGATTTCAAAAGTCTTGCTGTTTCTCTTTTTTTTTTTGTTGTTGACTAGAAATGCATCGTACACAAACTGATTTTGATAATCATTTTACAATAAAAGTATTTATTTTTCAATTTATTAATATTTATTCATCTATTTTTTACATAGCTTTTATTAAAGGAAAGTAAGTATTGAATCTTTTGCTTGGAAATAAAAATAAAAATATTGTTTAGAGCTGTTGGTTATCCTGGACATTATATTAAAATATTGAATTTACGACAAGAAGAAGTAAGAATTGACATTATCGTAAATGAGAAATAATTCATCTATCTCAATTTCTTTTCTTTCCATTTTATTATCGAAATATTCTAATTGAAAGTATCTTGAAACATATAACCATTTTACTACAGAAGTTTTTTTGTTGAATGAAGTAAGAAGCTTGAAAACAATTTATTTGATAGAGTTCATATGACTCCATTTAGAATCTATCAATTTAATTCATCATGATAATTCGAAGCTTTTGCGCTGACATTTATATTATAAGTAGAATTCAGTGAAACTAGGAAAAACCTAAAATAACATGACCATTTGCCTTGGTTTACCAAAGAATAATAACAGAGTTTCGATGTGAAGTTTTGCTCACATGTAGGTCATATAGTTTTGATAGCGATGTAAATGTTGAAGCCTAAACAAACACTTATTTCTTGAGATATTAAGTATTCAAGAAAACTCTTCTATGCTATCACGTGTGACGAAAACCAACTTTTCTTGCAAATATAATATCTCAAAAACGAAGCATGCATTATGGCTACGATATTTAAGTTGCTATCAGAGTCATAGGATATTTGTACGGGAGAGAAATTTCACATCAAAATTCTGTAATACAACTCTTTGGTAAACCTAGTAGAATGGTTATCTCCCCGGAAAAAAATGCCCATAAGTCCTTATCATTTTGGGTTCTTTCCATTTTCATTGGGTCTTATTTATGCGCAAAAACTTTGAATTACTTGCAATGATTTCCTTGTCAGAAAAATTGTTTTTCGAAGTTCAAATAACCAAGAATAGATAATCGTATATTGTCTACAATGCGACATGACTAAATTTGTAAATGCAAACAAGAGTTAAAAAATATTTTGTTTTTGTTTACAAGAAAAGTATATTTACTAGAATTTTATTGAAATATTTGTTTATTTTTAGTGTGGTCAAGGAGGTTGTCTGATGGAATTAGCAATACAATTGGGAATCATAATGATAGGTAAGAATATGTTTTATTTTTAACAATCTGATAAGTCGTTTTTCTAGGTAAACAAACTGTGTCAAATATTCAAGAAGTAATGTGGCCGTAAGTTCACGAATTCCTATATTGATTTATTTAACAATAGAATATTTATAGAAAAATTCTTGCTTTATATCAACGATGGCAAGTGTCAATACCAAAAACTAAATCTACGACTCAATGGGAAGATGATTTTAAATATAGTGAATTCGGTGGTTTATTTCAAGAATATCTTGAAATGGGTAAAAAGAAATAATTATAATCATTATTTTTATTCTTCGAAATTTAGTTTTACAATTTGGTTTTATCACAATATTTGTTGCTGCTTTTCCACTTGCTCCATTATTTGCATTACTTAATAATTGGATTGAAATTCGACTTGATGCAAAGAAACTTGTTTGTGAAACAAGGTTAGTTTTTTTTTTATCATTTCATCATGAATAAATAGAAATTTTCATTATCAATAGACGTCCAATTGCTTTTCGTTCATCAACAATTGGTATATGGTTTAATATTCTTCAAACTCTTGGTTATTTAGCTATTGTAGCTAATGTATTAACAACTTCCAAAGCATTTTTTTTTTTTTTGAAAAAATAATTTTTTTTCTTCTAGGCTTTTCTAATTGCATTTACTTCAGAATTTTTACCGAAAATTCTTTATCAATATACAGTCAATCGGGATTTAATTGGTTATACAAATTTCACATTAGCTCAAGCACCAGTGAATACTACATCAAAAGAATGCATGTATGTAGGTTTAAGTATTCATTAAACACATTTTGATATCGATTTGTTCTTAGGTATCGCGATTTTCGAAATCCGGATGGTACTTTAACTGTCTTTTTTTGGAAACTACTTGCTCTTCGATTATTTTTTGTAATTTTATTCGAAGTAAATATTCTTTGTTTTTTGTTTTGGATATTATTTATATCTTTTAAATAGCATATTGTTTTTGTTTTATGCCGTTTAACGGATGCTATTATTGATGATATACCTGAATCACTTTCAATTAAAATTCGACGAGAAAAATATTTAGCTAAACGTGCTTTACAAAACTCAAGCAATTTTAGTCAAGTATGATTTTTATAGTTGACTCGATCATTTTTTATTAAACTTAATCTGAATTGAAATAGATCTTCGCAGAACTTGAAAATGAACATACACCACGATCAAAATTGACTCGATTTTTTCGAACTGGTAGATCAAAAACAACAGCTACTACTTTGGTTGACATGCAATGAATAGATGAAATTGTGTATACAAATGACATTGACAATTCTCTTTTTTTTTCGTTATTAGTCTTTTATATTTCAGCTGTAAAAAAATATATATATCTAACTTGAAAATAATCATACTATTGTGAAAGTATCAAATGCGGTTTCTTTTTCTTTTTGCTATTTATAATCGAAACCACTAACATTGATGGTTCATTAAATTGTCATTAGGAAAAAGAAGGTACCTTCGAGTCTATATTAGGCATATTCGTTTCGATACTTTCATAGTATTGTTTAATCGAAATAGCAATGGAAAAACGTATATTGAAACTTGAATTTGACATTGGCACAGCAAGTCGTTCGGCAACAGGTACCAATGATGATGTCAGTAAATCAATGCAACTTGTTCAACGTGAACGTGATCGTGACATAAAAGAAAAAGAAGAATTACGTTATTTAAATGATCGTTTTGCACATTTTCTTGCTAATATTGAACAATTAAAACGGATCAATGAACAATTACAAGCACAATTAAAAGATGAATTTTCTAAATGGGGAATTTTACCACGTGATGAAAATGAATTACAACAAATAATAAATCAAATTAATAATCGAGCAGCTAAACGTGCTAACGATGAAGTACGTTCACGTGCTGCTGAACAAGAATCTGCAATACTTAATCGTGCAGCTGCTTTATATGGAAATATTCACGAAATGTATAAACGTAAACAAGAAAATTTACGTAATCTTATTGATAAATTACAAGAAGAATTTAATCGTATTAGTCAACGTGAACGTGCAAGTGATGAAGAAGTCACAACAACTCGTGATGATTTAATAAACGAATTTAAAAAATTTCATGAACGTCTACAGGATTGGCTTCGTATTGTTGTTGATAAACAAACATTATTAGATGATATACAATCATTACGTGAACGTATTAATTTAATAAATGCATTAAATGAAGAAGAAATTAATGAATGGAAACGTCTTTTAGAACAATCAAAAGATGATTCTATTTCATTTTATAAAGAAGAATTAACAAATGCTATAAGAGATATTAAACGAGATTATTCTAAACAAGCGAAAAAATTTCAAGATGAACTTGAATATCAAATTGAAGGACAATTACGTATGGTTGAAAATCAACTTAAACAACAAGTACCTGGTGCAACCGATGGTTCAATGCCAGAATCCGAAAGAAATCGTTTACAAATCGAAGAAACTAAATTACGTACTAGCATGGAAGTATGCAAAAAAAAAAGATAGTTCCTTTTTTCACCATAGTTTTTATGTTTATTTTTATTGTTTGTAGGAATATGATAAAGAACAAGTTCGTTTGAACGAATTAACAAAATTATTATCAGATAAACGTCGTTTATTACGTGATGAAGAAGCAAAACTACATGAAATTGAAAGAAAAATTCGTGATAAAGAATTTAATCAAAGAACAATTGTTGAAAAACTTAAATATGAATATGATACTTTACGTGAACGTTTTGAACAAATGGCATGTGAATTAAGATTTAGTATTGAAGATGAACTTAAAATTTATGCTCGATTACTTGATGAACTTATGAAAAAATCAGCAACTACTTCAGCATCAACTGTTACAAATCAACATGGTGGAGCAACATCAGCAACAACTTATACGACAACATCATCAACTATTCGATCAAGTGGAATTGAAGATCGTGATGCTCCTTCAACTTATCAACAAATACGTACTGCTAGTTCAAATGTTGGAGCTGGAAATACTAATTTTGATTTAGGTACCACTAGTTGTATATGCCCAGATGCAAAAACAACAAATTTAGATGGAAGTACAAATTGGTTTCAATCAAATGATAATGCTGTATATGATAGAAGTTTAATAACTCGAACTTCATCATATTCACATCTTAATTAAAATATTTCATAGACATAATTGAACTATAAAAATTAATTAATTTAATTAGAATTCTTCTTCATTTTATTTGATTAGATAGAAATTTATTCATTCCATATATTTTTTTTTTGTTTTTCAGTTATGCATATTTTTTAATCAATTTTTATTTTTTGAATAATACTAAGAAAAAAATCAAATTATTTTATATTTTGTTTGCATATCATAGTTTATGCTAATGTCATATATATTTATTCCAATGAAATTATAAATACGAATTAATTGATTTTATTTTTTGAAATAGCTACTTACAAAGAAAATCCACACGTTCAAATCCATACGATCCTAACGAGAGAATGTTTTCAGCTGATCAATCGTTTTTACATTCGAACTCAACGCATAATAACGTAGAGTTCAGATAGGATTTTTACTGAAACTTTAGTCTTGGGCATGGTAAACAGCAACAAATCGAATGATGGTAATTCGACCTAAGATTTTGCCCACAGATAGGTGTATTTATCAATAGAATGTCCTAAAAATCCCAACTAAAAAAAAATATTCCCTTTCCGAGATATTAAAGTTCAATAACAGAAGATTCTAGCATCTTTCGTGAATTCTAGACTTCTACTAGCAAGCCGACATTTTTTGCTATCTTTCTAAAAAAAAGCCATAACCAAAGAGTTAAGTAATGAATGCAGTTTTGTATTAAGAAAAAAAAAGTTCAACTTTTTATGTTTGTTTTTGTTCTAGTGTACTTTTATATAAATGAAGAAACAATAAATCACAGTTGAAGACAAAATATTTATAAATAGTTCATATAAAAGAAGTAAAGTTTTCTATTTTAAAGTTTAACTTGAAATTGTACAGGATTTTTTGTATTATTGGATGGATAGAATAGAGCTTGACGCATAAATGTTGGATCAATAACAATTTTATTTGAATTTGATTTTGAATATTCATTTTCGTTAATTGATTGTGATGATCTAGTATATAAATATTAAATAATAAGAAAATAAAATAAAAATGAATTCTTTTTTCTTTATACCTATTGTCTTTCGATGTTGTTGATTTGGAATATCGTGATGAAGAAGAATTTTTGGATGATTTTGTTGCATAAGAAGATGGTTGTTGAAGACTAACATAAATGAGTTGTCCATCTAATAATCGATTATGATATTTAGCAACTGCTTCTTCAGCATGTTCTGGTTTCGAATAAACAATTTGAACACAACCACGACTTAATGTTATTATTTCATCAATATGACCAACTTCACTAAATAATTCCTAAATTGAATTATATAAATAGATATTTGAAATTAGAAAAGAAAACTTCATACAGTAACATCGTCTTCTGTAACTGATGATTGAAGATTTGTTACTAAAACTGTTGTAGCATCTGAATTTGATTGTATTGATGGCTTTTCTTTTGTCTACATAAAATTATGACGGAATTAATATTATACAATTATTACAGTTATTAGAAATTTACTCGTATGTAATCAGATGCATTTTTCGGCATTCGTTTTAAAGAATTTTTTAATAATGTAGATAGATCTTGTTGTTCTGTGTCTATTGTTGTATTTCGTGAAGAAATACGTTTTATTGGAGATTCATGATGATCATTGTGCTCATCTAAATGTCGCCGATGAGAATTTATTTGAATTGGTGATCGAGATACAGATGATGGATGTATTGTTTGAATAGAAACATCATGTAAACGTCTAATTCTTGGAGGAGGTGAAGGTGAAGGTGAAGTTGAAGTTGGAGATGGTGATTTAGGTCTTTTGCGGGATTGATCTTTTACAAAACTGATGGCGACTTTTTTGTCAGATGAAAATACTTGAGTATTGGAAGTTTGAAACTGATGAGCATCATCTTCACGTTGGAATGATGTGTTTTTGATTGTCTTTCAAAATAAAGAAATCTTACTGATTGTCTGAAAGAAAAAAGAATGAAAATAGGTTTTTACTTTAGTAAAAGAAATTGATTCAGTTGACTTGGGATTCTGAACAGCCAAAAATGTGTTATTCTTCTTTTCAAACGAAAAATTTGAAGTTCGGGAAGTAACCTAGAAAGAATGTTTTTTTTTTCTCAAAACTTATTTATATTTGATCTTACTGGAGCCTTATTCAAAATACTTATAACTTCTAGTTTTTGCTGATCATCATCTTGTTCATCATCTTCTTCTTCAGTTTGTACGATATCTTTTCGTATTATTACAGAAGTATTAGAAGCTCCTGATGATTGTCGACTTAATAATTGTCGAGCATCAAATATTGGTGTAGTTCGATTTGTTAATAATTGTCGTGCATCTGTAATCATGTGATTTGTTGGTGCACTTAGACGTTGATGAATTTGCTTATTATTATTATTATTTTTAGGTGTTGGTTTACTGAGTCTTTCTAATGCACTAATCCGATTGGTAGCATTAATTGCCGTAGTTTTAGACCTAACTTTCATTTCGACGCTCTAATTCAGTGCCAACAAGAACAAAATCTAGAATAAGAATTCAGTTGTAAAAAAACA
The DNA here is from genome assembly GCA_905329745.1 of Rotaria sp. Silwood2. Taxonomy (NCBI): domain Eukaryota; kingdom Metazoa; phylum Rotifera; class Eurotatoria; order Philodinida; family Philodinidae; genus Rotaria; species Rotaria sp. Silwood2. Next base: position 437,336 of record CAJNSZ010000005.1, on the reverse strand, counting down.
ACAAAAGAAAGAGAACACTGATAATATCTCTTCGAGAATATATTTAGTCATTGAAATAAAAAAAAAGAATGAATCCTATAACCAACATCATAATATGACAATCTTTTGTTTCTTCACATTTATTACTTATAAAATTCAAAATCTTGTTCATTTTTCTTTACGACATTTTTATATGCTTTTTCAAAATCTTTTGCTAATACAATATAACGATTTTCACGTACAGCTTGCATACCAGCCTAGGTAAAAATAAATAAAAGTTATGTATTAATTAAATATACAAATATCACATACTTCTTGACAAATTGAGTTAATATCGGCACCTGATATATGATCAGGACGTGCAACATAATCTTCTAAATCAACTTCATCACTTAAATTCATTTTACTAGTTACAGTTGAAAAAACTAAACGTTTTTGTCGTCGATCAGGTACAGGAAATTCAATTTTACGATCTAAACGACCAGGACGAAGAAGAGCTGGATCAAGTGTATCAGCACGATTTGTTGCCATTATAACCTGAAACAAAATAAGGAAATTTCGTTGTCTTCATTTAAACGAGTCTTCCACTTTCCGTATGTTAAAATTAAAACTTTTTCGAATTTTTTAGTATGGTTTCAAAGTGTCTGCTGTCAAATGTTATATAAATGATGGCTATTCGTTATTAGATAGTACTTCTATTAAACCCAACTTTCGAAATCTCTAGCAGAGAAACTTACGCTGCAATAATTTCTTTTGTATACAAAATTTACCTAACGATAATGATTATTTTTCATTCAAGTGCCGAGAGCATGCGTCATGGATCTCTAACACTGCTGAAACTTTTTCTACAAGTACTGGACACTATTTTATACTTTATTTGAAGGTACTATCAATATTTTGATCTTTTTATTAGAATGAAAAAAGATAAAAAGAAACTAAAAAGCTTAGCAACCAAAAGAGTGTCCAGTATCTGTAAAAAGATTCCCACTTTCTCGAATGTAGTACAGCTGAGAAAGCAGAGCGATTTTTAGTCTTTGCAACCCACATATTTCCAAGAAGGAAGTATGTGGAGTTTATGATTATTTTTGCTCTACCTATTGATACCTATCTATCTTGGAAGTTTCAAATATATCTGATGAGCTATTCCTCAGAATGACCCGAAAAAGTGATGAAGTCATTTTAAGAATAATTTACTTTAACATTAATGCTTTGATCGAAACCATCCATTTGATTGAGTAATTCAAGTAGAATACGTTGTACTTCACGATCAGCTACAAAAAAATAAGATGAATTATGAAATAATATAACTTAAAATCTGACCTCCTGTTTGAGCATCGAAACGTTTTGTAGCAATTGCATCAATTTCATCGATAAAAATAATAGCAGGAGAATTTTCTAATAAGATATTGATAGATATTAAAAGATATATTGAATAGTTTCATACCCTTAGCAAGACGAAACACATCTCGAACCATTCGAGGACCTTCGCCAAGATATTTTTGAACAAATTCTGAACCAACTACACGAATAAATGAAGCTGAAAAAAAGAACAGCAATCAATATAAAATGAATAGAAATAAAAATAAAATCTTCTAACCAGTCGTATGTCGAGCAACAGCTTTAGCCAACATTGTCTTTCCACAACCTATGAGAATAAAAAATTTAAGGAAAGAACATATTTAAATAAATTACTAACCCGGAGGGCCATACATAAGTACACCACGTGGTGGATCAATACCAATTAATTTATATAATTCTATAAAAACAAAAAGACGAAATAAAAAATATTGTCTAAGTCAAAAAAAAAAATGACCGAAATGTGTCAATGGCAACTCAACAGCTTCACGAATCTCTTGCTTTTGCAGATCTAATCCACCAATATCCGCATAATCAACATCCGGTTTTTCATCTAGAAATAATTAATACAAACATGTCAAAAAAATAACAAATTATTTGATAATACCAGCTTGTAACATGGAAATGCTACTGTCTGATTCTGGTGGAAGAATATCAACAAGTGCATTTGAATGTTTATGTAAAGCAACACTAGCACCAGTTTTTAAAAGTTCTCGATCAATTGTTGATAAAATTCGTACATAATAATTTGAACCTGAAAATAAACAATAGATATTTTTTATGTAGAATGTCATGTCAAGGATGAAAAAAAAAAGTGTACTTCTAGAGAGATCGAGAAAATGTTAAAAGCATGAAATTCTTACGATTAATGAATAATAAAAATCTTAAATTTATTTTTTAATTCATTGCAATCATTCGAACAATGATGCTTTAAAACTAATCTCTTCTCAAATTGAAGCAACAAATTTACGAAGTGATAAATCGCTTTTGAGGTAGGCCTTACATGATTAGGTAGGTCCTATTGAGACTCATGAAAGTCTGAATGGATTATTACTCATGGATTTTTCTTCTTTAGTTATTGATAAAGTCACTAAAATGGTCATAGCTCAAGACGAAAGATTCATGAGTACGAATTCTTTCCAGACTTTCTCTCATATTAATAGAGCCGATCTAAACATGTAACAATCACTTCAAAAGTGATTCATCAACTGACAAGATTCTCTCGTAAGTTCGATACATGATGTATGCTTTCATTCTTTTAATTTACTATCAGACGAACCGAAAATAAAGTAATATTTGGTCTAGAAATTTGTTTAAACAAAAAAAAAAGATTGTTCATTACCTGTAGTCGATCCAACAATACCGGTATTTTGATCAACAGCTTCAAGAAATTGTCCAATAACAAGTGGTACACTTTGAATACGTTTTATTTCCTCTTGTGCATGTAACATTTCTTTTTTTAAATTTTTTAATTCTGTTTTAACATATTCTTCTTGAACTTCTAAGAATTCAAGTTGTCGTTGAAGTTTCTAAATAAAAACGAAACAACTGTTTTTTCTACAAAAGTCGAGACTTCATTTATAATTAAATCAAACTTTATATTTTGTATATAAATCATCAGTATCAAGTGATTCATATTGTGATGAAAGAATATAATTTTGTTGAACAATTCGACCTAGATCTTCCTTTTAAATTGAATAAAAATAAATAAATAATACATTTTTTTCTTAACCAATTCGCAAACCTCTTTAAGAATAGTAACTGGCATATCTTCTACTACTGCAGTCATATTTCAATTATTAAAAAATATCTAAAATAATTTATAACAAAAGCAAAACAATCATATATCATTCGCTTTTCTTTTTTAAAATAAATATCAAACAAAAGAAATAAACACCGAACTACTTATATAGAACACAAACGAAAATACTAATTTGAAATTAAAGGTAAACGTAATTGCTGTGGTGGTATCGAAGAATAGAAAAGAAGATAAGCATGAACATTATGTGCAAGTTCGCGTACATCAGCTGAACGAATTGAATGATCATCACAATAATACCATTGTTTACTATCATTACAATAAGATGTATAATGACCACTATTCATTGAACCAAAATGATTTACAACAGATACAAGGGAATATTTTGATGGTGATGGCGTTTGAGACCAACGGGAAAAATCAACATTTGATATTGGATATCGAATTAAAGTTTCATTTTTTATATAATGTGTTTGTTGAAGACGAAAACTAGAAACAAAAAATTATTGATCAACAGTCGAGAATGTAATTTCTATTAGAAATGGAACATGAGACTGATTCAAATAAAATTCATTAAAAAGAAATTAGTACTGACCGAACAATATTCATAGATATAGATATCTCTCTCAATCTCAGTTTCCAATGAGAGATTATCAAAATCTTATTTCTCCTTATGCAACTCATATCTGTTAACTGAACTCAATATTGTTTTGTTTAATTGAATAGAATTTGTGAAAACACATAGAATAAGAATTCATATCTCGAATGCATATGTAGATAAGCAAGCAATATAATTATTGTAATGCGATACGGTAATATGTAAGAGTAACAATGATTGATAAAAAATGATTTCGTTAACATTTAAGTATGCAAATATTGGAAAATATTGGTTTAGAATCAGAATTTTGTGTTCTTTCAAATTATGACTTCGAAGTTCTTGTAGGACTTTTGATTTTATAGCTACGAACCAACCTTTTCGAGTCTCATAAGTTATTGAGTTTGAACGAACTTCACCGCGCTGAAACTCACTCAAAGTGAAAATGAAAATTATATCGAATACAGCGAACGAAAAAGCTAATATTTCTCTATCAAATGGTATACTAATGAGTTGGCTGCGAGTCATTTGTCAACAGTCAGAATTTCAGTAAAGGATACTGTCAATACAGGCGAATTTCTATGGAAAATAGACTTGCAAAGTGAGCTCTGTCATTTCTGAATGATTGCTTTAAAATTTAAAAAACGTCAATTTCCTTTATCCAAATTTGATTTTCGCACCTTGAAAAAGGTCCAGTAATAACTGCTAAATGAGAAATCCTAGACATGAGTTAAACCTATATTTAGAAACAATACAAGATTTTGATTCAAACCCAATATTTTCAAATTTCTGTAAGCTTCTTCAAACGGCTAAAAAATGAATGTAGATTTTGTTAAATTATTTTTCGATCACCTGTTATCTCGAAAATCATCTAATTTTACGAGTAGGCATCCAGCTAAATCAAATAAAAGAAATCAACAAAGATCGTTGTTACAAAAACTATTCTCGAACATAAATCTTTCTTTTACTTCCTTTTCAAGTGAAATCAGTTAGCTGATATAGCTGCTGTCTCACAAGAGACAGTCCCCAACTAATTCAACCAAAATTCCCAATGGTATTTTGTCCATATACCGGAAGCATTATTCTAGGAAAAGTTCCAAGAGGATTTGGGCTGATGAGTCTTTTTTCGAAAATTATGGTCATTCAACTGGTTTTTTAGTCTAGTGCAAGGTATTTATGGAAAAGTTCAAAAAAGCAGAATTTCATTTTTGAAATTTTCGCCATGTATAGTTAATTCAATCTGTCTGCACTTTATATATTATGTGACAGTCTTCGGAAAGCTATATTTCGAGAAGGAAGCATTTTTCTACAATGAAACTATTCAACTGTTCTAGTGACCATGAGCACAACATACGAGCGAAATTTCACACTGAAATTCTACTTTTCAACATTTCCGTAAATACTTTGTGCTAGGTCGAAAAATCAGTATAATGGACATAAATTTTGGAAATTTACCAGATTGTCTTTTCATCACGACACAAACTAAAAGAACGCTTGAATTTTTACCTTTCTCTCGTTTGTTATAGGTAAAAAGAACTCATATAAAATGCTTAAAACTTTGTTCTAAGAAGAAAAGCTTTGTTAGAATCGTTCAATATTAGTTATTATTACCGTTTAAAATGCACAATAAATATTTTTGGTAATTCCCAAATATCTAAACGCCGTTTTTTTGCTGATAAACGTTTACAATTTGAACATTCATAACGTTCTTCTCCTGTTAAATGTTCAAATTCCCGAAATAAATCTAAACAATCATCTAATGAACATTGTCGAACAGGTGGAATAGGTACACTTATTATTGCAAAGGCATCAAAACGAATAGAATTATATGAACATGACAAACATATTGTGGTCGATTTAAATAAACCATAGAAAAGATCAATTATTATTGATCTATTATGTGAAAGAAATGCTTGTTTGCTTGCTTCAGCTAATTGTCGATCATTTTTATAATTTTCTGATTTGAGTTCTTCAACACGCGGACGAGTAGCCTATGAAAATAATATAAAAAAATCTTTTTTTATTTATTCTTATTCATTTTGTTTTTGTTCCCATACTTGATTAAGATCTTCATGTAATGAATCAAGTAAAAATACAAGAAATTCATGTGCATCTTGTTGTTGTGTACCTAAATAAGCATTTTGAAGTGTTCCAACAACATATTTGAATGGTTGTGGTGCAATATATGAATATTGTTGACACCATAACAAATAAATTAATTTAAACCATTCTTTAACAACTAATCCACCTGAACCAAATTTATTTTTTGTATTTATATCTTTAATAAAATCACCTTTTAAAAAATAATTTGTTAATATAAAATTAAAACTTAAAGATTGAATTATTGAATTCATATAACATGAATTTCCTAGATTTTTTAAACCAGTACGACGATTTATTTGTAAATTATCAGCAATTGCACGATAATCATATGCTATTTGCTGACGTGTTTGTTCGGTTAATAGTGGTTTAGTGTCACGATTGATTGTTGGTATTATCTGATTAGAAGTTTTATTTGTTTCATTTTCTGGAATATCTGTTACGTATCGATTATTTTTTGTATCGAGAATTATTTTACTAAGCAAAACACAAAAGAAAATTAAAAAAATGAATATTTGAATGAAAATTTTAACATACCGACCGGTAACAGCATCAAATTTTTTTCTATATTGTTCATTTGTATTATTAATTGGTACAGTTCGATTGAATGGACGATAGATAGGAAGTGTTTCACGAGTTGGCATAGGAATTTTTGAAGTATCTTTTGGTGGAATATTTTCTCTATTTGAAACATTTTTATTTTCATTTGTATCGATTGGTTTTGGCGGTTTTGGGATTTCAGGAGTGATATTAGTATTCGGAATTATTGGTGTCACTGATGAAGGACGTAATGCAATATCTGGTATTATTGGAGTAATGGGCAATTCTTCACTTATTGATGAAGAAGGTCTAAAATAAGAAATCAATATAAGTCGATGAAAATAAAAACAAAACAAAAGTCGTATCGATTAAAGTTAAATAAACTCTATAGAGAGATTTTTTTAAGAGGATAATCTTGCCTAATTTCGAGGTTTCAGAATTTCGCCAATTTCACTGTGAATTAAGATGTGGATTACAAAAATTCCTATCTACTAAATCGATAGATTATGTTCGTCTATGTCATAGCCGTACATTTTATATTTCGTTTCGGATAATAATCGTTCTACTAATGCCTGTCACAACTCTCACTGTTGCATAATAATCTCAGATCACGGAAGGAATCACATTAACAGTGAATCCAGGATGTGGCTGTAGCTATAAGTCAGTTTTTTGACGCACACCTAAAACAAGATCATTAGTTGATACAACCAAGTCTCTTGTTCATCTTGTTGACGAACCTATTTGTTGCGGAAGAAAAGCAAGAATGATGTTTCAAAATCAGATTTATCAGGCTCATCCTCAGATGAACATTAGGTTATGCTTTATTTGTCATTTTTTTTTTCATATTAACCTCGCTTTTTTATTAAAAACCTGACTCGTTCATATTCAAACACACTGAGTGTATGCTATGATATATATATATATTCTAACAATATTAGCTTCAGCTCTCACATGATTCGTGACAGCTTGCAAAAGTCCACCCTACATTTGCCAACATATTTCCTGAAGTTTCGCCATTGGCGACTGTCCTATTGACGAAAGTCTTATTGGTGAAATCCTGACCACTCCTAGTTTCTTATTAATACGTTCTCTAATATCATTTTTCACCTCGAAATATAACTGAATTAAGAAAATTTTTAAAAGAAGCATCGAAAACTTTCAAATCGTTATCGCCGAGTAATGCATCTGCTTACATCTCTAGATAGCATAGATGAATAAAAATCAAGTCAAATCATACATAAATATCCTCAATAATATGGGCATTTTTTTCTCATTTACATATTGCTAGTGAGGATCTACTTTCGAAAAGGTAATCTTAAAATATTATTTTTAGAACTAACTCTGATGGTGGTGGTACTGGTTTCATTGATCGATCTGGAATTTCAGGTTGTTCTTTTGTTACTACTACTGGCGGTGTTGGTGTTGGTGTGGGTGTTGGTTGTTCTTCTTCAATCTATAACAAGAAAAAAAATAATAATTCATCAAAATTAATGATGAAACATCTAATTCTTACTGGTTTAGTTGACAATTCTTGTTGTTCGATAACAGTTGATTCAGGTTTTTGGTTATTAATCGGTTTTCGTGTTCGATCAATTTGTGGAACAATTGCTGGCGGAATAATTGCTGCTTCGGGTTGAGCAGCAGTTGCTGCATCGCTTGGTACTTCTTCAGGTATATACACATCATCCGGATAGGAAACCTCTTGAATACAAAAACTATGAGTAATAATTAATAAAATCAGTTCTCTAACCAAATGATCGAAGTTCTCCAATATTTTTTTTCGAAATTAAGGGTGCTGTACTCTCGCCTGGATAATATGTCATCCAATCTTCGTAACCACCATCAAGAATTAATGGTTCATGTTTAAGTTTAACGTCTTGATCAAACTATAAGAATATTTAATTAATGAAATTCAAGAAAATAAAAATATCATTTACTGAAAATATAGCTTGTTTTAAACCCATTAAACAATGTCCAGATTTTAAATTATTTTCATAAGTATCATCATCAAATAAAATAATATAATCAAAATTTGCACGTTGTTTAAATTTTGTTGCAGCATTCGAATCTGTTAATGCTGATTCTATACCCCATGATGTCCATCTAAATTTAATTGAATGTATTAAAAAATTTAAATTATGGATTATTTTATTTTTTGTCATACCCTTTTCCATTCATAAGATCAGCTGGAATATGAATACAAGCAGATGTTTTCATATGTGATTGATCATAATCAACTTTTGAACGCATATCAATTAATAAAATATTCTTTTTACGTTCATTTAAATATTTATAGAGTAATTTAGGCCCAATTGATTTTTCAACTATGAAAAATATTAAAACACAAAACAACTCAAAGTTAATATATATATATATGAAAAGTTTTTACGAGAATTTTCTTCTTCAATAACTGCTTGCTTTTTTCTTTCTTCTTCAAGTTTTGCTTCATTTTTTGCATCATATCTATAACAAAAATATCAATATTCTATTTCAAATTGAAAAAAACCTGCTAACAGAATTCCTTCGAAATTTTTCCGTTGTCGTAAGGACTAGAAAAAAATGTGATTGGAATAAAGAAAATTGTTTTCAAAAAGAATATAAGAAAATAAAACTTATCAGATTTTCAAAAGAGAGGAACTTCAGACAACCACAAACCTAGTTTTTCAGCACCTAGAACGAAGTAAATATAATTTTGTTTAAACTATATAGAACGATAGAGCAAACAATTCTTTAGAAAATGAGACTCTTCGAGTTTTCTATGACGTTTTATAGATGATATACAGTCATCCTACGGAAGACACTGAAGTCATTTTTTCCGATGTTCTGTAGAAAAACTATTGCTTTTTGACTTTCAATCAAATGGCCACATCCAAGCAAAAAAAAATGTCGTAAACAACTCGGCAATGTCCCATTTTGTAGAAAACTATTTATTCTATCATTCTATTCACTCTAGAAAAAATTATATTGGCGTACTCTAAGTGCTGAAAAACTAGAGTTTTGGTTTTCTGGAATTCATATCTTTGCAAGTATTCTTGTTGGACGATATTTCCTCTATTTAAGTCACTATTTAGATTCTTCCTAACACTTATGACAGCGAAAAATGTTGAAAATAAACTTTGTTGAATAATTTCGATACGCACTGTGTATGTTAATCATAAAATGTTACTGTGAGCATGAAACAAGGACAGAATATGTATATTATATTCAATCGTATTTTAGACTACCCCTGCAGTAAACATCATTTTCGCGAGTAACTGTATCCCAGCGTATGAGTAGAGAATGGTAATACTAAAGTGTTTGTCACGAACGAGCTTCGTGCAAGCGACCCAAGATCAGACGGGTGTAATAGCGATGTAACGAACGAGGACTGAGCCTTTCCCCGATCAAAGCCACAAGATTCTGCGTCAACAGTCTCCCCACTGTCAAAATCCTGGCTACACCAATAGGGTGTAATAATGATTTGTTTTCAATTATTAGAGGAGTGTAAACTCCCTGCAACCCCACTTTTGCAAGATACGGTCATAGTCTATAATAGAGCGGAGATGTTGCTCATGTGTCTCTCATGATCTGAGTGAAAGAGCTAATTTTCTACACTTATACTTTAGCATTTCTTTTAGATCATGTTTCAAAAAAACATCTTTGTTTACCTTGCTTTTAGACTTGCTGATAATTGATCTGCTTTCTCCAACCAAATCAAAGCACCTTTTTGATAATATTGTACACTACTCTATTTATTAAAAAATTCAGTTTTATTATATTTTTTTAAAATTCCTCAATTCTATTTACTTGATTATGAGCAACATCTTTTGCTTGTTTCAAAGCAGTAAAACAAGCAAATAATCTCATATAAATAATATAAGCACGTTCTTCATCGTTATTCAATTCTGCTTTTTTTGCTTCAGCCCATGTTGTTTCAATGACATGAGTTATTTGTGCACAACTTGATAATTTAGCTTTTTGAATAGATGGATTATCATCAGCACGTTTATTTAATTCTTCAAGATTATTTGCTAAATATAATTCAACTTTATTTATTGTTGCCATTGAATATACATCAAAGAAAAAAAAAGAAAAGAAAATCTAAAACAAAAACAAAACGGTTTATTTTTATTTTATTCTTTTATGAATCCATTTTATCAGAATCTTCCATAGTCATATCAGCTAACATCTCATTTAGATCTATATGAGGTATATCATCTTCTATTGCATCATCCTTGTTATTCGATGGTTCTTGCAATTTTTTCTCGTCTAAAGAAATGAAAAAAAATCTTTTCTTTTAAAAAAATATAATGCTTTTTTACCCCTGTAAACATTGATATTTTGTCTTAAAACAGGATCTTCTTCAAGATCTTCGAGAAATTCGGTGTAATCTCTGAAAATAAAGAAATCAAATAAGATCAATTTTTTAAAAAATTAACAAACCGTTCAATGGTACTATTGACACTTCCTGCATCTTCAACATCTAAATGTTTTAATTTCCATTGACGTCGTCGATTACGAATACTCTTATCAGCATAAACCTTCTTGACAAGAATCTATACATACGATTTTTTTATAAAACGAAATAGAAAAACAAAAAGATAATAATAGACAAACTAACCACATCAGCTAGTTGATCAATATCATATTGATCCAAACTTGAATCGCTAACATTAGTGTTTTGTAAATCGAACCTAATTTTATCAAAAACAAAAAAGTGAAATTTAAAAAAAAATGTTCATTATAATATTCTTTTCATACCCCATAACTGTATCGCCCGGATGTAAAATATGACCAAGATGACTAATTGTTGAATATTGTTTATCAACTGTACCAATTTCAGATGCTTTGATTACGAATACTTCAGCAAGAGCATGCTAAAAAAATGGAAAATTTGAAAAAGTTTTCTCATGTCAATGAAAAATTTAAATTTCAAAACCTTATGTGATTCTTTTCCATAAACATAAGGCTTCGCATTAGCATCAAGAATGTTAACATCACAAACAATGTATTCAACAAGATGCTTTGAATCGCATATAGCAGTAAATGGTGATCGCCAATAATCATTTGATGAAATCGGTACAACTAGAATTAAATCATCAAATTAAAACGAATTATCTTGTCTTATTCTTACCTTTAAGTGTTTTTGGATCAATTAAATAAATATTCTGTGTAACACGTGAACAAATACATAATGGACCAATATTACCTAATTGTTTCGATTGTTTTTTTGATAAACAAACAATATCATCCTAATATAGATATATACATATACATGAAATGTCTTTGTTTTCTGGCTTAAATCTATTTGTTCTCTTACTTTGCAAACAGGTGCAATTTCAACAGCTGTTGTATATTTATAATTGTAAATATTACTGTGTATATCATGGGAAATAAGACGTTTTGATGTTTCATATCTAAAATTAAAATTTAATAACAAAAAAATAATAAATAAATCAATGTAAGAAAAACAGAATTAACCTGCATGGTACAACACACATAAGAAAATCAACTAATTTTCTTGAACTGTTTTGTTCCGAAAAATAAAAATCTAAACCACCATGAACTTGTTTTATATTTGATGCATCTGCATGAGCATTATGTTTAAGTAAAAGTTGTTCAAGATAGAAGAATGTTTTTTTATGTGAAGTCTAAATGGTATTCTTTTTCTTTTTATTTAAATAAAAACAAAAGAATAAATAAACTAACTTTTTGTCGAACTTGAACAAGTGCTTTCCAATAATCTTTAGCTTCAACTCGTTGACAATCATCACATATTTGATTAAATATTGTAAATTCAACAATAAATGTTTGTTGAAGTATAGCACCTTGAGCAATTTCTTTTTGAACAGTTAATTTAACCTTGATTCGTTTTGAATGAGGTTCAGTCCAAATAAAACCAGCATCAATTAATCTTACCTAAATATTTAATTAATTCATAGAAATTTTTAAAACTATTTTACTTACTTCTTTATTTAATCCTTTAATACGTTTTAAACATACGGTTAATAATTCTCGAGATTCTAGTTGTGCACTAATCCATGTATTCGGAGGTTGAAGATAACTATTTACAAATGAAAAATGTAATTACGAAAGAACATAATTAAAATATAAATATACCGAATACATTTGTTGCACATTTGTAATTGACCTTGTTTCGGAATTTGTTCTGTTATATCGATTTGAGCTTGCATGCATCCATTACACATATTAAGTGCATTTGGTTCAATTAAGACACCACATTGACAACATAAACTAAATGAAATCAAGACTAAGTACTAAAAATCAACATAATAAATTAAATCACATACATTTTGCCTGCGGTCGTGGTTGGTTCAATACTATCAGTTATATATTCCATGATGTGTATATGTTAGATGATAGAAGTGTTTAATCTAAAAAGATTTCATTTATTAAAAAAGTAATAATGAAATAACTGAGTCAAAAATGAATACTCTAGAATAAATGATGACGGTGCTGAAAGATAGATTAATTATTGGATCACTAGAAATCCAATCTTTAGCAATAATCGATTTGATTCGTCGTTTTAGAGAGAGGAAATTCATTGAAATTCTATTGGTGAATTACGATTGAAGAGCTACAATCGACACTTATGTGCTATAGACAGTAACACGTCTTGACGTAAAGAAAATTGCGTTAGCACTCTCTTTCATTTCTCGTATCAACACATGAACTATTGGTCGCTACAGTGGACTAAATGTTTGTGTTTATTTACTCTGTTTGTTTTATTTACTACTGGTATACTGTCAGAGGGATTGAAAGACGTTTCTTTCTTCGAATTAATAGCAGATGCACTTCGCATCAGTGACATCTATATCTATTTGGGGCCTATGAAGAAATTCAAAAGATTTTCATGTAATATACACTATAACTGAAAAAGGAACGTTTTAACAACATAGTTCTTAGGGGCAACTCTCATTTTTATTGATAAAGCATCAAGAAAGAGGCTGTTTCTGCAGAGATGAACATATTAATTAATGGCTATTCAAGAATAGCCACCACTACTATGACGACAAGTGAAGAGGGCGGTACAAGCAAAACGTGTTCGGTCTAAAAATCAAGTTTAGAGAAATCATCCTCTAATCGGAAATGTTTCAGTCGATTATAAATAAAGTTTAGAATTTTTTGACACCTATACTGTCAGGGTGGGTGTGGGTGTGGGGTGTGGGTGGGTGTGGGTGTGGAGTGTGGGTGTGGGTGTGGTTGGGTGTGGGGCGTGGGTATACATCTTTCCTTTACTCACACCTTAACTCATATCATAACGATTAGGGAACCGTCCATTTTACGCTTACCATGTGGAGCATCTGTCAGATGTTCAAATATTCAATTAAGATCATCAGAATGTACAAACGACACGCTAACGATCACATCTAAACTTCATGGAACTTTTAAAAAAATGTTAAATTTTCAATACTCAATAAAAGCATTGACAAGTCGCTTAGAAGCTGAATACAAAGCAAGAGCTATAGATTCTCTTAAACAACTACAATTCGATCTTTACGACAGCACTCCACTAATAACGAAAATATTGCAAATGCTCGGCAATTTATTCATATATTTTGTGTTGCTGCTTGTATCTAGTATTATCTTAGTTATATTGAGATTCGTAAATATTAAAATGCAAAAGAGAATGAACACGGTTGAAAAAGAAATGAACAAATTTGTAGATGTATTTTCCTTAGATATTAGCACTGCATGATATAGTGTAAAATATTTGGACATTGTTTTATTGTAAAATTTGTTTTTTTTTGTATTTTTTTTTCTGTACAGTTGCATTGATAATAGATACAAAGATCATCATCTGTAAAGTAGTGAATATCTTGATTCAACACATTCGAGGTATATCACGAATAGTGACCCTTCAGTTGTGTATGTTTTTTTTCATCTTGCCTTCTTTTCGTCTACTTTTTTATTTATGCAGGGAATAAGACAGTATTTCGGGGGAAGGTGGTGGTTTTTGCCCGGTGACCCCCCCCCCCCCCCC